>UCOJ01000470.1:0-98651 GCA_900474305.1 Cecidostiba fungosa | reverse complement strand
ACCTGTAACTTGGTACAGCACACCTCCACATGTATTACATCAAATCTGTGTAGTTTGGTGATTTAAATTAGAGTAGAAGCTATACTTAACTTCGAACCACATGCGTCAACATACCATTTGGATAGCTACGTGCACCATCTGCTTTATACCAAATCACCAAACTACACTGATTTGACGTAATAGCACTACGTGCACTGAACTACCAAGATTCAAGCCTTGGCGATGAACAAGCTTTGAAATATTCCATAATTTCAAGATTTGAAATTGAAAAAATTGAATTGTTTAGAACTATGGTCTATTGACTAGATGTGAAAGTTGGTATAGAAATTTGTATTTATTTAAAAATTGTTAGTTTTGTCAAAATAATTATTATTTGCAAATTCATTATTATTTACAAATTGTTTATATAATCTCATATCATAAAAGTGAGCGTTTCATCGGTTAAACCTTCAATGAAAAATTAATTTTTAGTTCGATAAGACTATTATTATTATTCAAATTCGCAAAAAGGAGGTTATGTTGACTATCTGCGAAACACATGTATGGCGAATTTTCCCACTGTGAAAATCAGTACTATCTACTTATTAAGATCTCGGCAGTTTTAAGTTTTAGCCAATTTTTGTGTATGCTGTTTTAAATAGGCCGAATAATTTGAATATTTTATATTTTTCTCTCCGTCTGAATCAAATAAACTAAAAGAAATTAAATCTATAGCTAAACTAAATTTAGACGAAAAGGATATTCCTAAATTTAAAAAAAATCTATAGATCATTAACAACAAAAGAATTGCATTGATATAGAGAAACTTGATTTAAAAAAAGCACCATATATGACACATTTTATCGGATTAAAAGGAAAACTTTTCTCGTGCATGTATGTAGAGCAGCAGCTGGTTTCATTCGCGCGAGGATCGCACCACACCGAGCGCAAGCCCCTACTCGAGGGAAATCTGCATTAATTGTTGATTGACGTATTTTCCCTGTGCAAACCGTTGTGCGCAAGGCGAGTCGTTATTTCTCGCAAAATACACAAGTTTCCGCCACGGATATTGTACGCCACTGTGGGACACAAGACGAGGACAGACGCGCGGATGCACACGGAGAGCTAGGCAACTGTTGTCTGCTTCTTTTTTTCGTCTCTATCATTGTTTGCCGGCTCTCGCAAAGCCCTTGAGATCGGCACTGCTGGCACATATTTTTTAATGGTCGTCGACGGGTTCTCTCTCTCTCTCTCTCTCTCTCTTGCTTCCGGGGACGAAAGTTTTTTTATCGTCATGTGTCTTTGATATCATGACATGGTATAGTAGAGATTGGATTCCGACATAATTGATGCTGTCGAGGCGAGCTGTTTTTAATTATGAATCTGTTCACGGGAAACTGGATTGTTTGAAGTAGTCTTTGCCGCGAAGCGAAGAGGTAGATTTTGTTTGTTCTGAAATCCCAGTTGGAGTCTCTTTGCGTATGTAAAATTTTGTCGTAGCTAACCTGTTGATAAAACGGAAAAGAAGTATTGTGTAGTTGAGTTTCTGTTATCGCGATTTTCTTGCGGACTTTTTATGTACACGAGTATTATTCTAATATAAATTGAAAGAAAGAAATCTCAGTTATTTGAATTGTAAGTACACAGTGGATACAAAATATTAAATATTTTTGTCAATCAACTACCTACACTTCATTGAGTTGAAGCATTATGACAATAGGACATCTTACCTTATGCAAATATATTAGATTATTTCATTGAATTAACTAATTATTAGCTAAGAAATTGTTATCAAAAGAACTCAAGTATTATCAGCAGCCAGGTCACAAGGCTCTCGACTTACCGTAAAGCAATTCAAAATTACGCCGTATATAGTTTCCATTGGCAGCAAATCGTCGAGTCAATTTCCCAAAGACACAACCCAATGCAGAGGCGTCGGAGCAACACGAGAATCCTCGCACCGGCAAGCCTTGTATAATGGAGCCCGTAGCCTAGGAGAGGGCCTCAAGGGCTCGGCTCGATGCCACTCGCTGGCATTATCCCGCTCTACAGTACTCCTGGCTCTACATGCTAATCCCAAGTCGCAGCCCATTAAGTCGTCGTCAGCTGGTGTGTGATCCAGCGTCTCAGCGCGCGATATTGCTCGCGCTGTGCGCGATACAAATCCCACCACTGGCAATAATGTACAAGCGGCCAATCCCCAGCCGAGGCATACTTTATCGGTTGGAAGGAATCGTATCCGTGATGCTTGCGTGTAATTACTGTTGGTTTTGTAATAAAGAAGCTTCTGTCTTCGTTATACTGGACTGCTGTCATTTGGCTTACAATCGGGATACGTTTTATTACTAGCTTTTTGTTCTAATCTAATGATGTAAATTTGAATAATTATACTTTATACCTTTAACAAATATTTATACATACCGGACGAGATAATCGTTGAAAATCGAAATCTAAGGTAGTGCTAATGGCCTTTTTTGTGTGAACAGTCGGATAAAGTGCAGAAATGTAGGGCCTCAGTAAAAGTGCATTTTTCTTTACAGGAATTTTCTCATACAAATCAAATCAATTCTAGAATATATCTCGCAGGACATCCCAGGGATGATCGAGTGCTCCATTCATTTTCAGATAACGAGCCACTATTCTTCTCGCGTTATGTTTTCCTTCTCGTTTTATTCTTATCACTGCTACCGACAAAGCAATGCAAGCAGTATCATCCCAGCAGCAAAATAAAATAAAAGAAAAAAAATGCAACGAACGTGAGTGCGAAGAGAGCCCTCGCGCGTTGATTGAAAATATGATCTGGGTCAGACTTGCGGCGGCTCTCTGTAATCGGCTTAATTAAAACAATGCAAATTGCGTCTGCAGGCGCGTGGTCGACCGACGCGTACAGGCTCTTGAGATCCTGACGCTATTCGCCCGCAGAAGATGTACGGGTGAGATGCGAGTCTCGCGCACTCGCGCCGATAGGACGTGCAAGGAATAATATCAGAATGGAAGTGAACAAGCTCAGTATGATATGAAGCTTACTTACGTCATGATACGCGGATGTGCATCTTTTACTGTTTTGCTTTCTTCATTGTGTATACGATTTGGAGGATCAAAATTCAAGATGCGTCGAGTTTGTTTAGAATGAAATTTATATGTCTGTATTTGTTTAGGTGTTTTATCTGTAGTAGAATATAGATAGATTCTTTTGAGCGTTTACGCAAACATTTTATTTTAGACGAAAATTAACAACATCGTATTGTTTGTTAGTTCATCATTTGGTGAATTGGGTACTTTTATAAATATAAATTTGATACGTACAATCACGATATGCTTAAGTTATTCTAGAAAGCGTCGATGTTATTGATTGAAAACTGAATTTGACAGACGGTTCAACCTAATTTCCAAATATTATGGTTGAATTGAAGATGTAATAGTTCAAGTTTTGATGTATTCAAATGGTAATTCGAACACGATTTTGAACTTTGAAATTCCGACCCCAAATGCGGAAATAGCATGGTTCCTTAACTCCTTTATTATCGTTGTACTTTTGACACATCTGGCGGATATTAGAACTATTAAGATTATTATTTAAGAACGAATGATATGAGCATTACTCGTTTCTACATTCATTTACTGAATATTATTGTAAATAATTTTATTCTAGTCACAGTCACAATCTTTACTGAATATATGCATAACATACACACAGTAATAATCCCATAGATTTGCGTGATACGCTAACGCTGAGTCTCTTAAGTTTTGGAGCAGCGGAAAGAGCATAAGTATACGGCAACATCATGCTATAGTCTATGAAATGCGTCATAACACAACTTTCTAAATCTGCTTTGGCCGTAATAACTTTCGCGCTATACATTATCTTAAATACAATTACACATGTACAAACATCGTCTGCTAACTAGTTGAGCGTGAGAGAGTGTTTTCTTATGCAGCGCTTGTAGCCTCGTGCTTCTGGCTGTTATACTAAACAGCGCACTGAGTTCATATCAATTAGAATATTTGATGGTACAGAATGTGCTAAAAAAATAATACTCATTAATTTTATTTATTTTTATTTATATTTTTTATTAATAGCGGATTTAGAGATTTAGTAATTTTGAAGACGCAGTGCACGTTTGAGTTTTGAAAGTTTAAATTTACTGCGCCAAGTTTAGCCCGAAAGCAGATTCATGTATTACAAGACTTATTAAATTACAAGTATAATTATGGTAATCCAAGTATGGAGCTAATAAATCAAGATATATAATGTGTTCTTATTCTCCCGATTCTTTTTTCTTGTATTCCAGTAGATTGTAATAAACTAAAAACGAACTTCCATGAAAGATTGGATTCGGCCTTTCAAAAGAGACAATCGTCATCATCATAATAACCCCTACAATTATATTCTAGTATAAGAGCAGACAATAACCATCAGTTAAATGAGTGGAATATTAAAAGCATGACAGTATCCGAGTGAACGTTTAACTAAAATCGAATCGCCTCTTGTCTGTTACAGTTCAACTTCGTCGGTAAGCTACTGGGTCCCAAAGGCAATTCCATGAAGCGGCTGCAAGAGGAAACGATGTGCAAGATGGCTGTTCTTGGTAGAGGATCTATGAAGGATAGGCAAAAGGTGAGTTTCCATTATGGCTCGTCGTATTACTCTCGAGCCCGGCACCTGGCAGATGGAAATTGAAAAGAAGCCCTCGACTCTCTCTCTCTCTCCCTCCACTTTTTGCACTTTTTAATTTTTTACTTTCGTTTGCGCTCAAAGAAAACTCTCTGGTGTGCGATTGCTCTCGACGACCTCGTTTCTTTCCTTTTTCGCGTGCCACTCGAGAGCTTCAGCGCGCAAATACTTTGCGTAATTGTTTCGCTCCGTGCGCTACTACTGCTATAAAAATGAGGAAAACTCGATTGAACGTACGCTAATGAACGCAATGAGAATGGAAATAATACGAGTTGAAATTGGTCAGTTTGTCGCGTTATTCGCATGATTTATGGAGCTTATCTGGGGATAATTATTGGGTAACAATTATTTTGCTCCAACTTATCGGCTTTTTCCGTGCAGGGAAATGCGCTATCGCATAACCAGCTCAAAGTTCGGGTTTATTTTGAGATTAGTTTGAAAACTTATGCACATACAGGTATACAGGTTTGATTTTGTATAGAAATAGTACGTATTTTTAACTTCAATATTAAAGTCATATTTTATATAAATATTAAAGCAATGTGAGAATTCTACACAATTTTTTTTAAATTTATTCATTGGTTATTTCAAATCGGGTGCTTTGATATTTACAGTTTAAAACTGGCGCTGACGGTCCACTTTGATACGGGATCCCTTCTTTGTCTGTACAGCACATGGACAGTTCTTTTCCAGCTATAAAGGATACGCGCTCTGCGAATCGTCAAAGCGAGAATTTTTTCCGCTATACCCTTTTGGTCACGGGCACTTTAACCTTTAGCGTTCAAATCGTCTGATGGATCCTTTCATTTCGTTAAGCTCCGATGAGATTAACGTATGTTCCGTGAAATACACGATCGTGCTTTAAAAACGGCAAAAACTGTTTTCGTATATACCTCCAATCGAGTAGATGAGAATTTATACCAACAGTATAAATATACTTTAATCTTAACCTCGACCTGGATTATTTTCTTCATTCATACGCGATTTGAAATCATATTTTATCGACCAAAAAGTGCCAGACATTTCTATACATAAAAAAACAAATGCAGTAGAGCAAATCCAAAGGCTTTCGACGACTCGAATTTGTCTTCCGTAGCTCTTAAAAGCTTCCTGCACTGGCGCGAGCGGCTGTTATAATAGAAATACACGAATTTTGTTCCTCGCGAAAATTCCAGACGACGTCTGTCCTCCAGCGATAAGAGCCGCAAAGTCGTCCGAGGCGCACTCGCGCGCAAAAGCCGTGACAGCTTTATTGGTCGTAATAATCGCCCGGCGGGAAAGAGCAGCAAGACGTGTGTCTCGTTTATATGTGCATGGCTGTGTTTCGTCATCCTTAAAATTTCATACGCAGGACACGTGTATGTATCTTATACCACTGTCCTGGTAGAAAATTCACCAGATTCTGGCCAGAATTTCTGGTCAAACTTTTTAAAAATGAGATATTTTTAGAATTTCTGTTCGGAGTATTTCCAGAATGTTTAGATAAGCGTCATGTTAACATTTGTTGGTCAGAAATTCTGGCCAGAATCTGGTGAACTTTGTAAGTAAATAAAAATTACGCAAAATTAACATCTCTGAGAAGTAAAAATTCCATTTGCCTTTAACTAAGCGCGTGCGGTAGGAGATAAAAAAAGCGCTCAGTCTTGCCGCGCAACAAGACACCACTCGGAAATATTCGCCGCGATAAGAAGCTCTTGAAAAAGCTCTCGCGCAAAATTATACGCGTAATCAAATTACGTTTGCTGCTCGTCGCGAAATCTGCGACAGGTGTACAACATACACTTTTGGCCTCTCCCTTTTTATTCCAAAGGCGAAAAAAAACAGACGGAGGGGGATAAAAGCGCATTTGCATGTGTATATTTTTCTCGGCTACAGAGCGTCAGGTTCGTACATGAAATAAGCAGTCAACGACGACTGTAATTTCGCGCGAGGATATGCGCCGCTGTTAACCTCAAAAACTACTCTCAAACTCGGCGGGCGAGAAAAGGCGCTGGGGTGAGGCGAGGCCAGATAGGAGCAGCTATACTGCTTCATCTCTCTCCCTCTTCCATCCCTCGCATCGTCCGTCCTGGAGGAGGAGATCCTCCTCTCGCTGAGCGCTTTTTCCACTTACGCCTGCTTGTGGGGGGCGTCTGATGCCTCTGCACACCGACACGGCCTCGGTGATGAGCCAACGAACTCCTGCTTTGGGGATAGAGAGATATCTCGGCGAATTTGAATTAGTGGAAATTCGCGGGTTCACAGCTTGAGCTAAATGTGCGCACTCTACTGGCTATATGGAGAATTGTTAGCTTCGGACGTGATTACTTTCGAGATTAAATTTTTAGTTTTAATCGTGTCCTACTGAGAAAATAAATATAAAATTAATTTCGTTGTGGTACCTAGTAGCTGGGCTATGGATTTGTGTAATTGAAAGAAATTAAACGCGTATATTAAGTTAAATTTTCCATGTTTATGCAAGTTTTTAATGAAGACGTACAGAGGCTATCTCGTACGCAAAAAATGTAAAGTCGGTGAAAGCAAACCAGTTTGTAACCGCGCAGAATGTATAAAAAGGGAGGAAAAAAACATACAAGCTTCCCCGAAAAAAAGGGACTGACACATGCAGAAATTGGGTAAGCAATAGTGTAAAACATGCGCACATATAAAGAGCGCAGAAGTAAAGAAAGAGAGAGAAAAAAAGCTCGAAAGCCGAGCCGAGTTATTCGCGTCGAGAAAAAAAAAGCGCGAATGCCATCCTCTGATGCATATTTATGACAGAATTAACACGGGATTGCACTTGGCTCGGACACGCGGACTGAGATTCGAAATTTTCAAATTCCCAGCTCGTGCCCCGTCTTTCCTTTTCGGCTGTGCTCTCGTTCTCCTCGTTTTGCTTCTTTTTTTTCTGCAGTCTCGACTTCTCGGTTTCCTGCCTACTTTTAGTGGCCTGTCCCGAGGAAAATTTTCCGTCCCTCTCGCTTTCTCGAGGACTCTTGGGTTTCAGTGCGCTCGGCGTTCGGGACGACGAGCCGTGCAGATCTCTCCGGGAGATATAATTTCTTTTTTAAAATTTGTTCTTAAGTGATATAATAATGAAACCTGAGGAGGAAACTTTTATCAGACTCCGATACAGTACTGTAAAAGCTACTTTGGCGCTTCTCTCTTTCTCGGCTCTTTTCTTATTTTTCATTGGCGTTTATTAAATTTCTTTCGGGAACTTGCGGCCTGGAATCGCGCGCAATAATGATTTTTCTGGCTCTGCGTTAAAATTATATAGAGAAAACTTATTAACGCAGTACTTTATATGTCTTCATTTTTTTTTATTCTTGGCGATGTATAGCTATAGTTGTAAAACGAAAACCCTACTGCCAAACGAGTACACAACAAACAAAAATCGACTTTGAAACAGAGAAATCACAGACTGTAGCATAATACGTAAACCCACGCATTTCTGGTCTACTCACGCGTGAGACAGTTAACGGACATCGTATCTATATACAATAGCCACGAGGAAAAAACGACACACGTTATAAATCCTCACGCGCAATAACAGAATGGCGTCAACGGTGGTGGCAATATTTTCGTCGAAACGTCGGCCTTCCTTACAATGCAAAAGAGGGGGATCAGGCTTTTTACGAGATGCCGTAAGGAAGAGCCGGTGTCGCCCATCGCTTTACGGCCAGTAGACGAAAGCAACGTCGAGCAATGACGGCCATCTCTGCGTCGTTAAAGGGCCGTTTCGTTGTGTACACCCCTATACAAGCTTATCATTTCGATTTTCGCAGAGTGTAAAAAGGAGGCCACTGGGACTCGAAGGATTTTACGAGGAAGATCGAAGAGCTAAGAGGACACGGCTGTAGGAATGATTCAATTATATAAAAGCTTTGAGATTTGTACTTTAGAGACGGAGTTAATCTTTTATGCGAGAGATTGCCGCGTAAAACGCGCTCGGCGAATGAAGGTCTTAAATTTTGAGTATATTTAACCGCGACTGATATAATTAATTCAGGCGGGATTTGTATGTTTGCATCGCGAGCTTATTTCACTCGGAGCAACGATGCATTATAAATTGAGGTTATTTTTGGGGCTGCGCGTGTTTTAAAATTATACTGAGCTCTGAATATTGTACACGATCTTGCGCGTTTCGTTATTAATTTGAAAGCGCGCGCGATGAATTTTTCATATTAAAAAGACGTTTTTTACAACGTTTGTAAAAAATTAATGTATGTCATCATCGAGATTGTCGTCGTTATGTTTTTATGTGTCGGATTATTAAAAGTACGCATATCTATACAGTTGAAAGTTCCGTATGATATTCGAAGTATTACTGCTAGACATTTCGTATATAATTTATGAAAAGATTATACGCTCGAACGTGCGGTTTTATATATAAAGAATGGAATCTTTTAAGCTCCAGAAATTAATTGCCTTTTTCAATCGAGGCACTCGATAATACCGAATGCAAATTTCCAGCAGCATCGCTTCGGAAATTGTTTACCTCCTCTCTCTCAAAGACTCTACGAAAAAGTAAACCGCTATAAATCGATTAATCAAGTCTCGAGCACGTAAGAAGCCCTGCTTATACCCGCGGAGTGCAAAAAGACGACGCAGGCAAGCGCACAACATACCCTTCTCTCCGAAAAGCACAAGATTTATCACGTCAATTAACATGCGCTAAATTCGCTGCTTTTTTCTCGCCCTGCAGTATGTACCTATATATATTTATATAGCGACAAAAGGGGTGATTTGTCTTGTCGCTAGAGCATCAGGGTCGGTTATGTCCGCTCCTAAACGCGCGTTTCGCTTGATTAAGCGTCCGCGAACGTTTTTTATTACGCCGTCCCGTAAAAACGGCCATCGGCTTACGTCCCTCTATATAGTAGGCTTTAACAATTCGCGACAGAGCGATAACCGTCCGGTGTGTGGCGGCTCTCTTCAAGCTCGCACCGGAGATTCTCATTAAAATTGCAACGTTTTTCAAGCGGCCGCGTGCCGTTTGTTAATGGCCCCCGCGGGGGAATTTTCATAGCAAGTTCGTCCTTTTCATTTAGCTCGAGCGTGAATCTTTTTTCTTTTTACGTCGGCTCGTATCGTTTTTGCGCGCCACCTGAGTGCAACGCGCGTTGCGCAGGGAAATGGGCGATCCCTTCTGGTTTTTTCGTCGTTGACTGTATAATTTTTTTCGAATGGCCTGGTGTGGTATTTTGATGTGGATTTCCTCTGCAAAATAACTAAGAATTCTATCGTTTTTTAAATTCGTATACGTGGTGTTAAGACAGTACTACCCAAAAGTGATTGACCGTTCAGAATGTTCTGAAACTTGGTGTGTTAGTAGATATTACTTGAAAAAAGACTCAGTTAAAATTTGGCAAGGCTTTGGAGCGTGAGAATAAAATTATAAATATTTCAATTTTCGAAAATCTCCATATTTCTCTCGAACTCTTGATTGTATCAAACTGACCGTTCAGAATTCACTGAAATCTTACAGGATGTTGAGGGGGAAACTAACGAATAATTTGAGTGCTTGAAAGAAGGATTTGGAACCTGTAAACGTGTAATAAATAAATGAAAAAAAAAATGGTGCACTTAACCTCAAAAAGTGAGTCAAATCAGCTTCCCTGTGAAACTTTTTATTAATAATTAGGGCAAACAGAATTTCTTGATGAGAAAGCATACTCATGATTTGATGTATCTTGATTTATATAACTTCTATTCTTACGTGAATCTTGCAAAAAAACCAAAAATAAAAAGTTGATTTGTTTTGACTAGTGGCATATAGGTAATACTACCGTAAAGGAGTATGGTTATACAAACCACAGGAATTGTAAGTAGTACGACTTGATTATAGTCAGACAGTGCAGAAATTCGAAAATAATATCTAATTTAAGTAACCGGAAAATCCAGTTACACTGACTCCCTTTCTTATACAAAAGCAGTTACTTTTTTATAGAATCCATTTCTCCATTCAGTATAAACGTTCTCCTCGAGCCTCGCACCGGTTATTAAACGACGATCCCCTCGAGCAAGCAGCAATGAAGCATCACGACATAAAACGAAAAAAAAAAAACAGAAAAACAGCCTCGGTACAAAACTCAACGGAGCAGGGTAAATTTCGGCCTGAAAATAATCTACCTTTAAATTCAACGCTCCGTGGAAAAACGCTCGAAACGAGATTCGCGTTCTGTATAACAATGGCGCTCTCGCGGTGACGCCGTGCGATCGGCCGATAAATTCCCTCCTCTCGGACGACCAAGCGAGAAAGATTCTGGCCTGTGAATTCGTTGAATAGAAAGGAGGCTCGCGCGCGCGTTCGCCTCGAATAATTTAGTAGTGGCTCTTTTTCCCTCTCGTTTCTTCCGGCGTCTCTCGGTTTTTCGGTCGCTGCCATTGAATTTTCCCGCATACGCAGCTATACCCGAACATAACGGCAAATTCACGAGGATTATGTGAGCGCCGAGCTTTTCTCCAATCAACTGCGAAATAACGATGTTACTTTGCGTGCGCGCGAGATGCAAACGGTTTTATAACACAATCGCTCCGGTTGTCGTTCCTCAGATGCGGATTTCTTTGTTCTGCGAGTTTGAAATTTTATTATGTGCTTCTGTAATAGTAGTCTTGTGTAACTGGAAGGTATTCCTTTGAAATTTATTCATTTTGTTTAATAAAATTGAACTGTTATATTATTATGCTTTAGAGTAGAAATAAACCAAACATTTTTATAAAGTTATTTCGTTGCGTAATAATAAAGAAAAATGTTGGTTTATTAGTATCTCAATAAAAATTCACGGTGCACCTACCTCGGAAAAAGAACATCCAAACATTTCCATTGTACAAGAATAACTGCATTATACCCGGTAGTAAAAAGGTGCTTCATAATTCTCCCCATAAAAATGTAAAAAACTCTACGCGGAGCATATCAACGTTTCTATACCAACCAAACCAAGTACTATACATTTTCTTCTGCTGATGCCGCCACGGTATCGCGCACAAATTATATTAGGGGACGGCAGCTACTGCGTCGCAGATAATAGAGGAGAAAAACGTGTCGCGGATTTACAAGATGCAGACTGTCTTTTCTGCTGCTGCGACGGCAGCAACAGCCGAGGAAGATGCTTGTTTTCCCGAGACGTCTACCTCAATCTGTAATGGAGACAATGATTTATCGCCGCTGCGTATTTTCGTAGCTGCGACGTATATTTGCTATGAACTTCTTATCTTCTTAGCGCGCCTGCTGTTCTATTCCCGTCGATATACCCTCTTTCGTAATGCTTTTCTGGATTCCCCGTTTTTCTTCTCTTGCTTTCCACTTTGCATACATCTTTCTACCCTCCAAGATATCTATCGCGACGTATACTTTTGACTTCTCGCTTTTTACTTCTTTTACCGAATCCATTTAGTCTTTTTCACGTGTTTTTCTTTTTTCCATATTGTATGAATATTTTTTTTAGTCGCGAGTTCATGTTTTATTCTCCGCAGATTACAAATTCTGCAAAATTAATAATGCTAATATTATTTTATTCTTTTTAATTAATTTTTTGTTTGTTCGCGCAAATATTAATTAATAATCAATCAATAAAGTATTTAAAACTTAATAGCAAAAGACAAAACTTGATTAAACATTCTTAAATGAAAGCATATACCTTGATAGATAGATAATTCACAGAGGTGTCTGAGGAAATGAAATCCAGTGCAATAAAAAACAAAATCATCTCCTAAATCAATATTTCCATCGCTGTATTCAGCCTCCCTGGATTATAGACTCTTGCACCGGCGCGTCTCTTTTATCTCGGGAGTTCTGTAATGTCTCGCAAGCGACTCAATAAGATCTTCCTCCCTGCGCCGCTGTCGCGGATCTCGCGAGCAAAGCCCGGGCAATATACGTATATACGTGTACAATGTACTGGGTATACGCGCGCCGCGGGAATGCCGATATATCGACTCGGCCAACTTCCGTCGCCTGACTCTCTCTCCTTCTCTCGCTATATATTTTCACTGGATAGCACGGCTATCTTCTTTTATTTTATTATCACTGTTTTTTTTATCCTTTTCGTCCCTTTGAAAGCTGTTTCTTTTTTAATGTAGAATTCAGAAGTGTTT
Organism: Cecidostiba fungosa; assembly: GCA_900474305.1. NCBI lineage: Eukaryota > Metazoa > Arthropoda > Insecta > Hymenoptera > Pteromalidae > Cecidostiba > Cecidostiba fungosa. The sequence continues at coordinate 85,918 of UCOJ01000470.1, read as the reverse complement.
TATTTCTCAGTTGGAGTCGCACTCAACTTTTCATTTGAATCTATTAGCTACTATAAATTACGAGTTTGAAACAATACTAAAAATAAAACTCATCGCAGAACGAAATGAAAAACAGCGCAATGTGCACAATCAAATGTGATAAATTAGACTCCCACGTGTAGTATCGACAAGGAAAACGCGAAGGAGAAAAAATTGAGAACGGTCACCCGACACATTGTGTCTCGAAGCTCATATTTCACTCGAACCGCACAAGCTGAGACGTGGGTTATAGGTATACGAAAGTACGAGAAAAAAAAGAAGAAGCTTTTCAAAAAGCAAAATGAATGCTCTTCAACATAAAACGAAGAGTGAAAATTGCCTTTCCCGATGCGCACTTACGAAGCTCCATTCATCGCTTTGTACTGACCGAGTCACGCGAGCGATTTGAGGAAAAGACGGACCGTTATTTCTTTTTTTTTGCCTTCGTCTTCCGTAAAACGAGAACGTCATATCCCCGGAGGAAATTTATTGTGTAGGTCGTTATATATTAACGCCTCGCATTGTTGTGCCACACGCGGTATGGCGCGATTTTCGAAAAGACAGGGAGCTATGCGTAAACGCGCGTATATAGCTCTCGCGCATTATATATCGCGGATTTTCGCGTGCGCGAACCCCGTCGAGTTCGCTCGACTAGATACTCACAATGGCGCGAATGCGGCTCACTGGGCTAATGGTAATTCTATTGGAATAGAATCACTTTGGCTCTCGCACCTCTGTGTATGTGTATATGCGAGCTTTGATTTTATATTTTCTGTGAAGCTAGTTTATTCGATTTTTTTTTGTTCCGACGCGCTGAAAGAAGTGGATATTAATCGAATTTTTTTATGGGATCTGTCTAGCTCGAATCAATGCTTGATTTCATGTTCGACGAATCGCTCGCTATTGCGAATAAGTGAATGCGAAGTTAATATAAGTGAAATTTTTTGTCGAAACAAGCTTTGACAATCGATGTTGATATAGGCCAATTATTCAATAGAAAGCTTTTACTGATGAGCTTTAAATACTTGATAGCTTTCTATTGAACGTAAATTTTTTATATAATTAGCCTATATCAAATTTTGATCAAACCGTACAGTTTCAATCGAGCTAATGACCTTTTCCAATCACACTTCAGTTTCCATGTAATCTCATCCTCCCGACAGACTTAATTTCCCTGTCACAAGCTCGTCAACGCAACATACTGCACATAAAATCAAACGCTCAATTAAACCAATAACCATCGTCTTTCAGGAAGAGGATCTGCGCAAGAGTCTCGACCCCAAGTACGCACACTTGTCGGACGACCTGCATGTCGAGATCACGGCTCTGGCTCCGCCGGCGGAAGCTCATGCTCGTATCGCCTTTGCTTTGGCCGAAGTTCGCAAGTACCTCATTCCTGATAACAATGACAACATCCGCCAGGAGCAGATGCGCGAGATGGAACTGACCGTCGAGGAACCCATCGAGGAAAGACGACCCACTGGTCGTGGTGGTATCCTCAGACCTGTATCTAGACCCGGACCACCTGGACCACCAATGCGTGGACCTGCTAGACGTAAGTTGAGCGAAAATGTTAACAAATTTTTTTGTTTTTTTTTTGTTTTTTATTTGGGTAATATATCTAATGGTGCCTTTGTCGTTTGTTCAGCAGCGATTCTTCCTCCGCCACCACCGTCTCGAGGACCTGCTACTCGGCCTGTTCCTGCTAAGACTAAGGTCTTTTCGATTTTGGATCGTGCTCGTGTTGCTATGGATCAAAGCTATGGGTGAGTTTTTTCAATTCTTATGGTTTGTATGCTAAATATAAATTGTAAATTATTATGTTGTATAATAAATAAACTATAAATTAAAAATAAATCGATTTAACGATGCAAACATAACGGGCTTTCTCTCGAATATAGGTATGACTCGCCGCCGGCACCACCAGCCAGTCGTTCGTCTCACCATGACTACGATTATCACGGCTCCTCAAGCAGCAGCCGATATGGCTCTGGTGATCGTCATTACTCGTCATCTAACACGTGAGTAGCGCGCTAACGAAGCTTGCTGGCTTTATTGCTGAATGATCCGCCCAAGCTTCCCCTGATATCCATTTCGAATGATTCCCTTTGAATAAATTTCATTTGACGTTATAGTAGTGCAATAAATTCACGCGTAATGAATACTCGAATAATGTTCCTATATGAGTCGAAATCCAAGGGGATATTTCTTATCGTTTATATCCGTATAGGATTGTGTTTTTCCGTAGCTGAACTTTTTTCATGAATGCTTGATGTAATACCTTTGGTTGGTACCTCCCTTAGGTTATATCCTTTCCAAACTTTCCATACTTTGAATGATATCCCAAAGAAGTCGTATCATAAGGAAATGTTAAAAAGTCCAATGCTACCTTTAAATACGTCAACTTTTTCCTGATATTAAAACGTCTTGCCGATATCCGTCTCTTCTTGAAGCGACTCTTCAAGCAACTTTATCCACTTTCCTGTCTTTCCAGCATTGAGTAGTACAAAGTCGAGTGTTTAATTTGGCATCGAACTTGTTCAACAGGTTGCTGACCGTAACAGAGTATAATAGAGTTATCATACGAATCTGTGACAAAAATATATAATATTATATATAACTAGTGACTTCAAGCAATCGCGTATTTACAACTATCGGTAGACACTTTATGTTTTTGTTATCTAAAGCAAACCTAGAAACTTTACACGCTCTAAAATACGGCTCTGACAACTGATATGAAAACGTATAAAACACTCTGAACTTCTTCAAAGTCGGATTTCTTATATACGAATGCGCGCACGGACTGCTTAACCCGTTTCGCAAATTCGACCAAAAGTTTTGTCCGAGAATAGCAAAGATACATGAGAGATTAATAGAAAATCCATAGTTCCGCGAGGAATAAAGTCGGAGCGTAGCGATTCCTCGCAATTAATCAGAAGGACGGATGTTCCTTACTTCGGATATTCGACTCTCTCCTTGAGTAAAACGAGGCCAAGCCGATTCCAATATCGGCTTACGTACGGCCGAAGGAATAAGTTTGTAAAGAATTGCTCCAACTTGTCGCGCGCGAAGCCATTCCTCGCGCTCCTCTTTCCCGCACACCCCCCAGCACATCTCTTCCTTTCGTCTTCTTTTCTGGGCCGCTTTTTCACTCTCAAAAATCTACCGTTATCATCCGTGCAACCTTGAAACTCGACTTTCTTCGACCGAATATAAGACTCTGTGCGCGTATATAGATGAGCAACCCAAATTTTTTGTCACAGATTTTTCAGCGTAGGTCACATGTTTGTTATTTTAATGCGACACCGATCTTGGATTTCTTGTATATCCTATAGTTGACTCCGCTCGTATATATCAAGGAAAAATAAATTCTCTAGTCAACTATTTTCAGTGCAAAAGAAAAAAGTAAGCTTTACGTTCTGTATCTCACCATTCCAAAAAAAAAGAAGTAGATGAATAAACATTCTAAGGCTTAGCGACATTACATTTGCATGAAAACATGCCGTTCCTTTTTTCATCACGTCACACCTCGCTTTCTTCCTCTCTGGTCTGTGCATATCACGGAATTGACTCACAATTTTCCTTCTTTTTCTGCTTTTTTTCAACAGCGACGACATGTACCCACCACCGCCGTCCTCAAGGTATGCAGGCGGAGGCGGTAGCTCCTATGACTACGAGGAAGACACCGGTCCTCACAGCTCCTCCCACGACTACTACGATGCTCCAGATTATCCAGGTAAATCCATTTTTCAACACTTCGAGAGCCGCTACTCGCGCGAGCTAGCGGGAATGTAGGTTACTACGCGGGAAGAGCTAGAAGTGCAAAAAAAAAACCCTCGAGTCGGTCTGTTTTATTTATTTGAGATGCAAGAAGACGCGAATATGTTACTCCATTCGTTCTCTGTTTTTATCACAGTTATTTTGAATTTCTTTTTTGTAATGTTCGAGTTATCAATATCGTTTTTTACGTTGCACGAAAGATTATTTAGAATGATTGATCAGCTGAATTGATATTATTCAACGTCGGTTTTTTGATAAAGATTTATGAAAAATATTTATCGTTGCGTTAAAAAGGTAAACGATAACAGAATATAAATAATTTTGATTGTCGCGCTTTTCATTTTTATCGATTTTCATACACTCATGATAATATCCATTATAACTACGTTCCTTATCCTTTTATCGTTGCTTTTTATAAAAAATAAAAAGATCGGTTTATGGTTGTTTTTTGATAAGAATAAGCCGATTTTGAAAGTACGTGATTTTTCAAATATTCCATTGCAATTAAATGATAAAATATACGCTTATTGTTTTTGCTTATTGTAATAATTTTCTTATTAATGATCCTTTGTGGGCAGTAAGCACAAATTCAAAATTCAAAACCGCAATGATTTATAAAATATTTGTTTTATGTTATCAATCTTGCGTTATATTAAGTGAATTATAAATGGACTACTATTTTTTTAGTTCTTAAGAACCACTAATTTCTTGCTCTTCCACGCTTTTTTATCTAATTAAATATCTTAGTATTTTTTACAATTATTAACCTATAAATTTAATCGAACTACACTTTTATTTAAAATACTCAACGAGTTTGGAACTTTTAGATTGAAAGAGAGTCTATAAATATTCAAATAAATTATTCTCATTATAATGTACATAAACTTTCTCTAGTGTATGTAATTACGTATAATTTAATATTGCTTATGCAAGCTAAGTATGAGTAATTAAATCGACCGGTATACACAAGCTATACATTCTCAATAAACGAGAAAATCAAGCTTTTAATCATTACAAACGTATTAATAAAATTATGATATTGAAAACCATGTTATAAAGCAACGTTAAAGTTGCATAAAATTAACGAAAATGATCTTTATGTACTAATTAATAACTTTTAAACACCCTGCATAATTCAAGTTCAACGATCGATGAAATTCGCTGAGGACTCATCTAGCCGCGCATGGAAATCATACAAGACAACAACAACCGGAACTGCTGGCTCGGGTGCAAGCTCGCGCTACCGAGCTGCCCCTTACTCACGTCCCTCTAAGTAAATCTCACTGTAGCTAATGCGGGCCCTAACTAATTTGACACATAAATTCGGGGGCAAAGCCGCGTCATCATTTTTGTTGCCATTACTCAAATAGTACTGGCAGCCTGACACTTTCATTTCCTAGAGCAGTGTATTCTTTAAAAAAAATTATGTAATTTTTATATTCTCTTCGATTGAATTGACTCAAAGGAATGTATGATTTACATTTTCATAAATGTAGTTCCATAATCAAAAAGCTATATTCCATTATAGGTGCTAATGAATTTTAATTATCGCGAAGCATGCAGTTAAAAACCATAATTATTATGCTTTCTTGACCAATCAATTATACAAAATGACAATGAACTAGACTAAAATTTGTAAAAATCAATTCGTATTTAATAATATTTCGACGTAAAATTTCTTGATCTCCAATGTAACTAGCGCTGTCAACTAACTAAAAACACACACGATAATAAAAATAGGCGATTTTCATGTTTCGATGAAGATTTATTAGTATTATTATAATAATAAAACGTATGCAAATACATTTAAAAAAAACTGATACAAAATTAATCATTCCTTAGACATTCGCCGTAAAAAAATTTAATGTGAAATTAATTAAAGCGAATACTCTAATATTAATTTTAGTACAAATGTCAATAAAACCTAAATCCTCATCGTTGCACGATATCCTGTTAAAACCTTGTAATCCCTACCTACGCGGCAGCGACAAGACTAAGAGAGAGAGAGAGTGAGAGAGAAAGAGTAATCTAACACTGGAGAGCCTAGAGAAGATCAAGAGGATCACAGACTGCCGCGAAGAAACTAATCAAAGTGCTGCACAGAATATAAACATTTTAACGAGTTTGAAATGCTGCTTTATATTACTTTAATTACTGACAAAAATAATGATTTCTATTTTAGTTATTATCGTTAATGTACGTCAACATCTTATCTGGTCATAGAAAAAAATAATTAAATAGCGAAGAGAATACAAACTTATTATGTTGTAACTTCTGTAATACAACAATTAAACAATTGTTTACAATTAATTTTTTCATGGTATAACATACAAAATAACTTCGACAGCGTTAATAATTAATTATTATGTAGTAGTGTACTGTATCCTGTCACCAGCGAATAAACATGTTTAGTCATTTTATTGAGTCATGTAAACAGTTCTCAATACTATAGCAGTCGCGCGATAATAATATAAGTATTAACTAAAAATAGATCAATGTATCCCACTCAACATGTTAAATGTCATGTACGTAAGAAATTAAAAATGCAAAGCTTTCTTTAGGAGGGAGCTAAACTAAGCGTTAAATATGTTTTTTCTCAGTACAGTACAAGAACAAATAAAATAATATTTTGGGATAAAGTCAAAATCCTATAACAAAATTTATATAATCGTAACTCATTTTTAATTCTTCTTTTATGTAATAACAGACACAATAAAGTAAAAAAAAATAAATATTACATATCATATATTTCCTATCCACTAAAAATTGCCTTTTGACCAGTATGATAACTGACTCCTTTCCAGGGTGCAAGGTTCTATGCAAACGAATTAAATAATATTTAAAAGATTATTTTATATATTTCTCTACAGAGACAGTGGTATACTTATAAATTATTAAAAGATTAATATGAACATTTTAGCCAGAGTTACGTATTAATTCATATATACTAATTCTTTCGACAACTCGCATTTTTATAATAAAGAGTGTCTTCACTAGCAAAAAGTAAATTTTGAATTATTTAATTTTTGAAAAAGACATTAAAACATTAAAATTATGTAATCGTATAATCATTTGTCAAATAATTAGTATAAAATATTTATCTGACTAGATAAGTAAAATATAAATAAATGGGTGTATACTTATGATATTAATTCATTAGAATCTCAAAAAATCTGTATATCACAATTGTGACAAGTTCATTTCTTAATCACTCAAATTTCAATTTTTTATTATATTATAAATGAATGCGACGTTTAGGTGTTTATTTTCGTAGTTCAATAAAATTTGAACTAGTTCGATATTCTTGAACCGAAAATATTTCAGTTTTAAACATTGTATATAAGATTTCATAACTTAAAAAAAGGAGTTATATTGTCATTACCTAATATTCTCATCTTTACTGATAATATCATCATTAAATAAAAATTTCATTGTCATAAATAGCTTCAATTGATTTCGCCTGCAGATGTTATTAATGATACAAATCAAAAGAGTGTTTAACATTTAAACACGACAAAAGAATTTAATGCACAAACTGTGCCACCCAATCTTAAAGGTAAAAAGTCTTAATTCCTTAAATATTGTTACAGAATAAATTAATAAATATATATATTTCAGTAAATTTGTATTTTATTGAAAATTTTTTAGCTACGACAAGTTTAATCTGTAAATTGACTATATCAAGTGCATCGCTTTAATACATTATTAAAAATCTAAAGTATACCTAAATTTTTTTACTATCAATTTGTAACCTTGAGTGTATCGATCTGCTTAACCCTTTGAAAATCAAAATCTTTCGGAATAATTAATTATTATGTTATTGAGTCGAGACTTACTTGTCAACTGTACTGTCATTTTACGGTCTACTATAGTTTTATTCTCTTTACTACAATTCAATTTTCCTTTTTCATAAGCGAATAATAGCATATGAAATCTTTTTTAAAAAGTTTGGATTTTCTACTTACTGTACAGTCAAACAAAGTCTCTATCTCACTAATTGTATTTCTCGAATCGTTGAAACGATTAAAACCGCGAGCGTGATTAATTGTATCAAGCAATCAAGTTAACTTCAAAGGGTTAAGTGTACAGCAGCATGAAATTCCGGCGTCTAATTGTATCTTAATACCATGTATTCTTGTCAGGTATACAGACTATCGTGGCCGAAGGTGTGGGAACGCGTTCATGCGACCTAAAGTCTTCTTGGTGTCCGATTGAGCCTTGGACCATAAAATGCTATGACGTAAGTATGCCGCGGAGGTGCGCGTTTTTTGCTTTGAGCTTTGACGCGCGCCAAAGGCAATCTGCGATCGATAGTAGATACGCTTTTGAGTCGAAGTATTTGTCTATAGACTATTGCTGTCTAAGGTCTGCAACAATTACAATATTCGTGGCTTTTCTACTGATTTCTTTAGCTCGTAAAGTGTTCTTCTTGGATTTTTTTTTATTCAGGACAATTATGATTTGCAATTTAAAATCTTACATATATTTATTAAAGATTTGATGATAATACGTTAAAAATTGTAATGTACAAAATAGATTCACTCATTTCTATTAATAACGCGATCCGTTAATTTTAGGAAGGCCAATACTGACTATTTTTTTAAAATGTATAAATTGCTCCCAACTAGAAAGATATCTTTGTAGCCGGAGAACGCTTTTCGTGCATTCCTGAACATCAGGCAATGAAACTGCTGCAGAAGGTGAAAATTATGGAAATTCAATTTATATACTTCCCATAGCTTTATAATTTATTCATTTATTTTCAGTTACTCATTACGCAACAGTTTGTAAGTGCAGTTCTGTTTAATTGATTTATTGTTTGTATTTTAATTGTTATTCATCACGATACAATATATATATATATCAGCGATAACTGTTTTTATATTCGTAAAAGGATAAGAACATTTGAAAAAAAATTCTTTTGCATTCAACTCAATTAATCTCATTATTATCCGTAATATCGCCTTTAGATATAAATAAAATGTAAAGCCTAATGAAAATGTGCATAAAATACGTTGGCTGCATTCACAAGTGATTAAAATTGAAACAATACCTTGTAGATATATTTCGCGGCATGGAATTAACAATGCGTGTCGTGTTTAAAAAGTTCGAAAAAGTATCTCGACTGCGCGTGTATTCAAAAATAAATGAATAAATTTAATCTCTACTCATGCGCCAATTAATAAGCATTTTAAAATTAAAATGAATATTCGCCAATCCTCATGAATATAAAAACAGTTACAAAGTTACAAAGAAAATGACGAACACCGATAATAATAATCACATACAACGGTTATCGAAAAAAGAAACCCTTCACTTCACTCTCAATAACTCGACTCCACACCGTCGCAATTGATACAAGCAAACTCGCCAAACTCCATTAGCATCAGAGGTGCGCAACAAACCAAAACCGTCCGCAGAAGAATGGGGTTACGCTCCAAAATTCTAGGTCGCACACGGCCGAGCGCGACGCCGTTTAATTGAGTGTCAACGGCTGCTGCGATATATATAGAGAGAACTACGGCGTTATCCCCTTTATCGGAAGCCGCCGGTAAGACGTTCTGACACGTGTCCAGCTGATCGTAAATTCATATATAATATAACGCGTCCGACGCGCATGAAATTGCAAAGCCAACGTAATATTATAGTCTCGGCTTCTTACACGTCGACGGCGTTAATTGCGGGCATTGTAGAGCTATGGAATTAACAGCTATTCGTACTTTGACGCGCTCCCTTTCATTCGCCGCTATATAGCGTCCTTCTCCAATTTTGCATTGATGCATGTAGTTCAGTCGGTCTCACTCTCTGAGCTGCTGTGTAACTAACTTCGTGGGTTTAGGGGGGGATGAATTTGGAGGGTCTTGTTAAGTAGTTGCGCACTGATGTTTTGGTCGATGTAACACTTTGTAAAGTGGATGATTAGTTGATTGCTTCTCATCGCGCATAAACTGTTTAATGATGCGTTACATTATAGCTTTCTATTTAACATTAGAATCTTTTATATTTTGTGAATCGATTTTACGTATTTTACGTTTTAATTGGTATCTAAATTTTCCTATTGATGTGTTGTATACCATCATGTCAGTAAATCAAATTCATGTCGCTCGACTATGTCCGAAACAATAGGTATGCTGTAAATCATTCAAGTAATAGATTGACATTCCGCGGATACACGCAGACCCTAAGGGATACTAACTGTTTCACGGGTCATAACTAGCTAGTGCAGTTGTAGCTGTGACGCTAACGTAACGAAGAATATTTAGTTAGATGTGTAATAATAATTTTGCTCGAAGGATTCAGTACCCACAATTCAAACACGTTTAATTTGAAATTGGATATAGAGTAAAAAATGCAACCATCATTTTTCATTTTCACGCCAAACATAAATCTGCATCATTCATGCAATTTTTTATTAATTTAAATTAATTTTAAGTTACTTTATTTATTTTTAGGTTTGATTTGTCTGTAAGTTCTTAGTGATTTATGCATCGTTGAACTTTTTACTAATGTCTTTTATATGTTTAGCCAAAAATGCTCACTCGACTGGGACTTGCTCAAGGTGGATGATCCTCAATTTTTACTACAGAATATTGAAAATAAATTTATTGTCTAATGTAAATAATATAAAAAAATTTGAGATAAATTTATTTTTTTATACTTGATGGTTTCTTATTTACTACCCTCTTCGCTTGTGATGATTTTTTGTGATATTTGTATTTATAGAATATTCTTATGAGATATTTATTTATTATTTATGAACATTTTCGAAAAATCTCATACTTACACACTTCATCAGTTTAAATTAAATAATTTATAAATGCAAACACATTTTGTACAAATCGAATATGCATACACATGCAATTGGTTTATTTATATCTTAATAACCGTAAAAAGTTAAACATTGTTATTTTATTATAGTTAATATTTTATCGACAGTCGATATCTGATAATTTTCTTCGCGAAGTTGTTGCCGACAATATCCACAAGGTGGCAGTAGTTCGAAATCGAGTTGAATTCATGTAGTGGAAGATGGTAATGTAGGTTTCTGGAATTTGTATCATGAAAATTTTTGTTTCGCAAATAAATAATTATGAAAAAGTAAAGTTTTCCAGTTGCGCAAATATATATATAGATCTCAAAATAGTAAAAATGACATGTTTTATTATTTGCATCATCACAAGTATTTTAATTTTTAATTAAGATTTCTCAACTATAGGATGATTTTGAGTAAAGTTGAGTAACTTTAAAAAAAAAAGAAAGTGACTAAAAGTAAGGAAAATTGAACAGATGTCAATAAAATTTCGGGTAGTTTGCTTAGAAACAATATTCTTATTTATTCATCACACACCAATATACAAAAATGAACCGTATTAATATCAGAATATAATATGCTACTAACTTGAAATATATTCAATAAAGTTATATCTGAGTATCTTACAAGATTAGAATGATGTCTCAACAAAAAAATCGTCTACAACATTCTTCACAGTTGGCACAGAAATTCTGGTAGAAAATATTTTTTCTACGCTGGCTCTAGCGAGATTATAAATAAGTGCGATTTTTTTTCGTTCACTTGTTTTTTTTTTCCTTTAAATTACGGAAGGGGAGAGATAGAGAGCTTAAGTCGCTAACGAATTCCACTATGTTTTGTGTAGTTTGTCATGAGTGAAAATAATTCGAAAACGGTATTTCGCCTTCATCTACGGCGCAACTACACACACCCTCGAAAGAACTCCATGTTGCGAACTTGAACGCGCGCGTGGAAGAAAGACTATTCATTTTTATAGTTTTATTGCAGTTTCCAATGTATTAACGTCGCTGTGTCTCCGGCCTGCGTCGCATATTTCATTTTCATCTCAATTTCCCTATCGCTCGCTATATACATACACTCGTATACGAGTCTATTATATATACCTATACTCTCTGCGCGTTTACGAGCTTTCGAGAATTCGCGACCCACTACTGTACATTCGATTCGAACATGGAGCCTCTTTGCGCGCTAGACATGGGCAGCTTTCATCTTTCGCTCTATTGAAAATTGAGACATTTACTATTTATCCATGCCATATTTACAAGAGTATTATTTCATTCGTAAATATACGACGTATTTAGTACGCTTTACTTGCGTACGCTCAAACTTTTTACTCTACCAAATCAATTATTCGTATCTCCTTTATTTTACATTGATTTACGAGAAAAAAGTACTAATTTAACAATAGTAACAAAGATAAATATACAAGTGTGATTATCCTATTTTATTATTCGTTACGATTGTTTTAAAATATTCATCGACGACGAAATATGGCATAAATAAATACAACGCGTTCATCTCTCGTCGTCATGAATTTTGCCCATATCTATGATATTTACAATTATAATAAGAAAAAATCTCGGAATTATACGTTTCGCTAATTTATCGTAACTAGTTTGAAAACATGGGATGTGTTCTCCTTTTTTTCGCAATTTATATATACACATACATATATGTATATATTTATTTATTTATATTATCTTAATAAATTGTATATGATTATATCACAAGAAAGATTCAAATGCTCTGTACAGGTTTACCTCGGAGCATCAAATGCTCTCAAGCTTATTCTTTTTTTTTTGTTTTGTTCATTCAAACTTATAATAGCAATTTGCAAATTATCTTCTTTATATAGACTCCTATGATTTTTAGTTTACAAAGTTAGATATGTCTCAGGTTCACCTGATATTGTACTTCATACGATTCTTACTCGAGCTCGAAAAACGTTCTCGCTCTCGAGTATATTATGCTTCTCATTTTTCTTTTATTTTCTCTTATACGCTGATTACGTACGGATGTATTGAAGTGTATATATATACATATACATACATGTCATGCAGTATATTACCTTGTTATCTTCCGAGACTCGAGCGAAGCGTAACATACTGAACCTCTTTTTCTTTTCGTGGACCGATTCAACCGTGCAGAAATCACGCCGTTACGCGCTGTACAACATAGCCGAAAAAGTTAATCGAACGTGTTAAGCGCAAATTAATTTTCCCTGACGCGCAAATATACGTACACATACGCGCTTTGCAAATATTTGAACAAATGGCGCGTGGGCGGTGGTTATAACGAGAGGACGAAATCCATTAAAATTCGTGACTTGCAACATTGAAAAATTTCGTCCATTCGCGATCGATTCGTTTTTTTAGACCGAAATGAGTATACTTATAATATAGTCGAGAGCTCGATTTGAATGTGTTCGCCGCTCGATTCTTGTAAGACAATGCGCGTCTCCCCCTCGTTCTCGTCTCATATTTTGACCTATATTTATCATACAAGATCGTCGGGCTCGTCGATGTCCGATTACATTTTCTCTTTCGACGCTACATAATTGGCACATCTCAATAATGGCAAGTTTTTTTACGCATTGGCACGATGATTGAAAGATTTGCGGTATTCTGCGCTACACGTCTCTAGTAATACCACTAGGTGAGTAACAGGTGGCAATGAAATCGTACTAGGGAAGGATATTCTCGCACCTTTTCTTAACGGTAAAATTAAAGAGATGATCTTTTCGTGTGTTTTTTTTTATCGGAGAGATTCTGCGTGGGAGTGGGCATGAGTCGTAAAGATTGTCCTAAGCCTTCGATACTCCTTAGAAATATCTTGAACGATATTATAGAAAGTACTTAAAATTTTACAATCTGGTTACCTCTCTGTTATACATCCTCTTATATTACTTATGAGCTTTAGAATATCTCGTATTTTATCGTGTAGGTGAAAAAGATTAGGTCCCTAATTCGATTACGTGTCTGTGTGTCTCTCGTACAATTGGAATTCGAACGAAAAAACGTGCAAAGCTACGGAGATAGATAAACCAATTTTGTCTTTCTTTCTACAATGAGATTCCTTGCGAAATAATGCTGCACAACTATATATATTATATACGCATGAGATCCTTCCGAAAGTACCCTGAACAACAGCAACAACAACAACAACGACAAAGCCATCATTGACGACGACTCCCGTCCGATATCATGTAATAAGTCCCACTGAGCGGCGGCACCTGTAATAATCTCGCATACATAGGTATATATATATATATATATATTACACGAATTATGTCTCTCAATACGTTGTGCTCGCGCGATCTTTCGTTTATAGCCTCGGACGGCATTGTGGAATTTCTTTATTACTCTCTCGCTTGCGCACGATATTCTCATCCTTTTCTTTTTCTGTCTCGTTATACATCATGTACTTATACCATGTATAAAGTGCGTATGGCTCTCGGCTCCTCTCGATGCGCGCGAAGTTCAAAGTATATATATATCGTTTGTTCGACCAGCCGATCCTCACTCTCTCTCTCCTCTATATCTCTCTCACTCTCTTTCTCTCTCTTCGTAAATCGTCGTCTATTTATCGGTAAATCGACGGCGACCGGCCGCAAGTTGAGGCGAGACGGCGCCTCAATTGTAGGGCCATGAGTGCCTTATCGAGGTGACGACGTTCGAGGTCGGCGGGTCATCCGGGCGTCACTTCTTCATGTCGTTCATTAAGCTGCCGTCCTTGTTCTTGACGTCGAGGGAGGACTGCTGACTGCTGGTCACACCGCTACCGTTTCCCGGATACATCTTCTCCAGATGGTTCAGGGACTCGCTTAGGAACTTCTGTGAGTTTTGTTTCTTCCATTAGCTTCTCAATCGCATTATAGTTTATTTGCAAAAAAAAGTCTAGTACGAACCTGTATTGCTGTGAGAGCCGCGACGATGGCAGGACTACCGAAACCGTGCGATATCAGAGAGAAGTGCGTGAGATGTCTCTGTATGCTCGGGTCCAGGATGTGCTGCGGTCGGGTATTGCACAAGGGTGACCTGTCCTGATTCAGAAGGTCCATAAGCTCTTTGGTGATCTGCCTGGAAAACGATGACGCATTCGTTAGTATATACCAACTAGTTATAAATTACTTATAAAATTATATAGCTTGAAAAACCTACTTGGTGGCGTGTAGAAGTTCTTTTCTCCTGTAGGAGTCCTGTGGCTCGCAGTGCTGCCGGCTAAGGTATTCGGCGACCTGTTTCGCCGGAAACTCCGTTTCGCAGACGTAGCCGAAATCTCTGGCCAGGTGAATAGCTTCTCCTGAAAATGCAAGTAAATCCGTTGTCAGAAACATTCATACAATTATCACCCTCTTTGATTCTAATGTATCAGCTTTCATTGAATAATGTGTCTAGAGATACTATCAAAAAAGTATTTGCGCATATAATACTCTTACTTCCGGTGCAAGCCGCGTGTATGTGTGTGATATATTTCCGCGTCCCGGTAGGTTAAAAGCAATTTATCTCGCAATAAAAGAGTCGTACAGATGCGAATCTACGGTTTTGCGCTGTAAAGCCGATCTCCCGCTTCCTACGCACGCAGATTTCAAGCAGGTGATTCGAGCTGCGTTACAAGAGTCCAGACTGCGTAGTCTTTCTCTTTCGCGCGCGTGCGATAAAGTGGTCTGCTCGAAAATTAGGACACATGACTTTGAAGATTTTCGCTTTGTTTCTATCCCACGGGTATATTATGTACTCCTTCATAGGTGTAAGCTTTCTTTTGCTTTGTCTGTAATTTAGCTTTGTGAGAGATGTATATTGATTGGACTCGGTTTTGAAGAAGAAAAAAATATACGGAACCGTTATATGGGTGAAATATGACTTTTTTTAGCATCACACGATGATACATAAAGAGAGTCGGCCGTGATTTAGCAGAAAAAATCCACTTGTGTATGTACACACATTTTCAAATCTATAAATCGCACTGGGAGATGAGTATAATAAATACGGGACGTTTTTGGAAAGCGGTGCAGGACTTTACAGCTACGGTTATATAGTAGCAATGAAAAAGAAAATTCACGTCTTCATTAATTTGACGAAAATATACAACGGCGCGTTTTTCACTCGGCAGGAATTAAGAAGGATATATATATCGTTGCCTCATTTTATAATTCCCCCGGTGCAGCGCGCGACGACGAGAGTATAACAATAAAACTCGGCATCGCAATAATCAATGTTTTTCTCGGCTGTATAAAACGGCTACTACTTTCACCTCGTTCTCGCTTATTTTGCCGTGTGTCTTCCCCTTCGCGTCGTCGTCTTTTATTATATCTTTCTCGCTCCATCGTTTTTCCTCTCTCGGCCCCTACTATAATACTCTCGCGAGAATATATATATGTATATACGCGTATGTACGCAGGCACGTATGCGCTATACTCACTTAATTACCGCGATAAGTCACCGTGAGAAAGCGCGGCGAGCGCAGGAGGCCCTTCGATAACAAAAAAATAAATTCGAGTCCTTACACGCCGCGCGCTTCCGCGATCTTATATACACACACACACACGTGGCCTTTCTTTTTCTTCTCTGCGGCGTCGCAGCTGTATGCACACGCGCGAGAATCGCGCCGCAGCTTCTCGTTTCACTTTTTATTCTCTCTTTGTGTCCGTCTCTCTCTCTCTGTTAGAGTTAAAGATTGAGACTTTAAATCTCGCGCTGATTGGAGTTTCTTTTCACTGATGCAGAGAGATGAGCTTTTTGTTTACTCATCGTTATGATGTCTCTGCTGGATTGTATTTCGAGGAAGATTTTTAAGGACAATTAAACTAATTTGGAGGACACGACTACTGTTATATTTTCTATTCGATATCACGTATTATCTTCTTGGTGTAAAAGTCGCGTTGAAAAGAACGCGGAAGATTTATATAAGGCAATAAACATATATCGTATATATGAAAATCTGCACGCGCAATCGTTAACCCGATTTTTTTGTCCTACCAACCAATAATAACGACCTGTAATAACATTTTTTTTCCGGGTATACTATAGATAAGACTCATATATGAATCAGAGATTTTAATGAAGGCAAGACAAAAAATTCGCACAAAAGCCAAATTTAATGTACCTCGACGTGTATATTGTGTGCGATATCACAGTTACGTCCTAGTCCCGTTTCGGGAACGATCGAATTTTGGCTATTAAAAATGTGATTCAATTTCGATTTAAAAGTATCATAATACATATAGTATAGAAGGTCAAACAGTGTCCATTCAAAAAACCGCCCCGAGGTTAAAAGCACTTCTGACGTCGTTCGACAGAAACAATACAGCGGCTACTCCTTCATCTCTCCAATCGATATTTACGATCTTCGCGAGCGTAAGTGCTGTTCTTATTATCTGCCTATACATATCATACGATACTTTATAATGGAAGGCGACGCGCCGATTTTTCGGCGCGACTTTCGAACGACACAGCAGTGTCGGTGATCTACAAAGCGAGCGATAGATACGGCGTTTGTTAGATTGGGTTCTTCTAGGAAATTGTTTCGGTCGCTGGGAAGAACGACTGGCCAAATAATTGCCTTGTCGCTTTCCAAATGCTTTCGAAGGGAAGACCGAAATGTCAATCAAGATCCTTGATTTATTAGGGATTTTTTTCGCTTGAAAGATTAGTATACCAATTTTCAACGTAAATTCGGATTTGGAGGTTGTAATTATCGAAAAGCTTTTGGACGAATGTCACAAACTGCACAGAGAAAAAAGTATATGCGGAACCAGCCTTGTTGGACCTACTGCTTGTGCTGCTCATACTATAACTGCCTGAATCTATGTCTACTACGAAATGAGGAATAGTTTTATTTTTATTAGTTGTAATTGACGCTCTTGATAAAATCGTACACTCGAATAAAATATACAGTATTTTATAACGAGCATTAAAAAATTTATTTATTTCGATAAGCGTTGAAAAAGCATCGTCTCTGTCCATCAAGTGCATAAAGATCAAACACAAAATCTATCCCTTGTAATTAACTTCACACTGTCTATCCCCATAAAGAAATCACGTCGCAAAAACGGCGCGTGTACACGTGTTAAATTCGCCGTGAGCAGAAGAACAAGAAGAAGAAAAAAAACTCCATCAGCTAGATGAATGAGATCGGCTCGGCCAAATATCGTGCGTTACACAACGCGAGAACCAGTTCGGCGCCGCGAGAAAAAAAAACCCGGAGAATCGTATACGCTGTACCAGTGTGTCTATATACATGTACTCCGCAAGCCTACATACAACACTGAGACACAAAAAAAAAGAAGCGCGAGATGAATGGGACGAACAAAAGACGAGTCTATTATTAAAATCCGTTGCAACACACACATCAGAGAGCGCGAAGAAAAGCGCGTGTCAGGTGCAATAATCCATCAGAAGAGCCCACGCGATTGTCCACCACGTGTGAGTCCAACAGCAGCCGCCGCGAAAGTGTGGGAACCTGCCCCGACAGAAAAACGTGAAAAGCCGCGCGCGCGGCTGCTGTACTTATAGAAAGGAAGGAAGAGACGTCGGCGCGCGTAATGCTATTATATCTAACGAATTAACTACCCTCGTGGATAATACTTGGAAAAAATGCCTCGATAATGGCGATACGATTATACATTGAGTCTTTGGCTTCTGATATGAGAGTAAATCACGTGTCTTGAAATGGACTGACGGATAATGCTGTGTGTATACTAGTGCGACGAGTTAATTTCGGTGGTCTGAGAATTGATTGTCGCTCTAATTTCTTTTTACGCTCCGGGAAAGCGAGCATTCGCTTGTTGGGGAATTAATCTTTATTTCGAAAAGGAGAAAGCTCGTGTAAAAATATATACTATACATGCGTATGCGCATTTTGTTTTATTAAGTGGGCGATTTATCAGGAATATACGCATAAATCATCTTAACGATCCTCGGGAGCGATTTGTATATACGCCTTTTAATTCGTCGGTTAGAAGCAAGATGATCGGCGATTGAATATTTTGCTTTTAAAAAAGTTACGAGAGAGACGCGTTACAGATTACAAGCGATAAAAACTATCGGCCCTCGACTCGGGTAATTTTAAAAAAAGTTCGTATTGCTTTCACCTCAAATAATCCGTTTAATGGTGTTAATTTTATCAAATCAAAAACGCTCGAGGAAACGTCGAGGGTTATTTGAAAGAAAAGAAAGTTTCGTGCAGGATAAGTTTCCCAGAGACAAATGACACCGGTATTATAAATGCATGTAAAAAGTAACGGGAAACGCCGAGGAAATATAATAGTCATAATTGAATGAAATTCGAGAACCAACTAATTAACTTGGCATCGTGTACAGGGACAAAGGACAGTTTCGTTTGTTTATGCAAGCTGTTAAACATAAGCGTCTTATATCGAATAATTGTAAATCATTGGAAATTTAAAATTCCCATGCTTGAATAGGCAATTCACAGGAAAATAACGCAACGTGAAAATTCGAGAACGAAGGAATTTAATTACAAAAGAAAGTTGACATTTAAGAAAAGCTTAATAAGGAACTCGCGCCGATGAAAATGTGCGCGTCGCGGCTTGAGTAGAGTGAATGCTTTATCAAGTGCTATTTGATACACGGCGTTATAAGCTACGCGCGCATGTAACGGTAAATGATGAAAAGAGCCTGTGTGGTGTGTGTGTGTAAATAATTGGAGGGTACTAAAACCTTGTCAAACTTACTGAATCGTTGCCTCTTATACTTTAGTGCATACAAGCTTCTACATGACGTTTCGATTAGACTTCTCTATAATACCGTCTTTTGATTATTTACTTTATTAGGTGTCTCTCCTCTATTACACAAAAATTTTTCAATATACATACAATCGACAAATAAAAAAAAATCAATTTCTCTCAAGCATATACATCGACAAGTGCCATTTTGAAGCAACAAAAACGACTCGAGTCCCACGTGACGTAATTGAGGGGCGTAAAAGCTGGAATGACTTTGCATGCGCGGAGAAAATAAAAGCGGAGCGAGGAAGAGCACTGACGTCGCCGACAAATAGAGAGATCGGCGGCGAACGCTCCGCCCACGTCACAGCTGCTGCTCGCACGAGCGTGCGAAAACCGGAGTAAGTACGCGAGTGTTTGCGCTTTGTTGGTGCTGCGGCCTTTTTTGGACTGATTGTGTCTTGTAAGCTTAACGAGGCTTCGATAATTTTTTGTTCTCTTTTATTACTGTTATAGTGCGTAGTATAAAGATTTTTTTTTTGGACTTATACAGCAGGTAATGAATGAGGCAACTAGTTAACGGAGAGGTAATTAACAAGTCAAGAGCAACTTTCTTTTCACACAATCGAACGGGCTTATATATTGATTTCATAATTTATTCAATCACTTGTATAGAACGCAAGGCAGCAGTTTTGACTTTGAATTATATAATATCTCATTTCACTCGATTCATCTTAGTCATCATCGAGCGACGCGAATGTGAAATAGATAAAAGAAAGCATGACACGCTGCGAACATCTATTAAAATCCTATTAAACTTGATGAATCATAATTTGTTCAACGCAAGTATAATATTTCGCGCACGTTTATTCATTTACATAGGAATAAATACTAAATATACACACCACCCCGCGGAGAGTAAACAAATCTCCAGTAACGAGTTATGCAAAGCGAGTGATTCACCCGATAAAATTTTTTAACGCCCTTCATCAGTCCCCGCAAGGTCCCTATATCCCTCTTTTCTTCGTTATACGTATTATATTCATGGTTCCTCGTCAACTCGCGACAATCTCGTAAAGCCGAGTAAAAGAGTCCGGTGTTTTACGGCGACTCGACGATCGTAAATTATAATCAGCGTCGCGGCGACACTCTAACAAACACGCGGCGATCGTCATCAGAGGACCGACGCTTATTATTATTGTTATTATTATTACTATACGCGGGGAGAATCGAGGTCGAGATAACTTTCCGAAATTCGGGGCCCTGAAGTGAGTTACAGGTGGGTCGCGATTTATGGTTGCGTCTAGACCGTCGGAACAATGCGAGGGAATTTCAGTTTCTGTTCAACAACTCGATGTCGATGATTTGTAGTTCTTCGCTGCGGGTTATTTTGATGCGCATGGTGGATCGAAAGTATAGTTTTTTCTTGTTTCTCATCTATATCTTCAATTCGATATAGTTATTCGTGTGACGATATATAAATTCTTACCTTCCACCAAGGACGTTAAAAGTGTGACGTTGGCAGCCTTCCTCCTGCCGGCGGGAAGATTCAGTCCGATTTTCTCGAGCTTCTCCCTTAGAAGTCGTCCGCCGTTTTTGGATTTCGCCCTGGAAACAAGAAACACGATTATTGTCTTCGTTCAAACCAGCAGAATCACAAAGTAAGAATGAAAAATTAATTTCTCGCGATCGGCAAAAAGTGTGAGAAAATAAATACAAAGGCAAAAAGCGTCGAAAAGACAATGGCTCCGAGAAAGAGAAAAGGAGTCGCCGACGTCGCGAAGAAGAAAACAAGCGAAAAAAAGAAGCAAAGACAGAGGGAAAACACAGGGGAAAAAACGAGAGGAGATTTCGAAAGGCTCGCGAGCGGGCATTAATCATCGGGCAAAGAGCTTCGGAGGTAAAGATATATATCTACATACATACACACGCACTCGTAAAGGAACGGGAATTAGCATAATCGTTGCGTCTCCCTCGCAGCTGCCGCTGTAGCTTCTCTCCTTTATTCCTTATGCTCGTGTACTCTCCGAGAGTGTATATAATATGAAGATACTTCGAACTTGTTCCAGAAACGAAAATTGGATTTTCGAGCGAGGCCTTTCGCGCGTGATTTATGGGAAATGAAAAGTTCCCGCGCTTTTCTTACGTTTTCGCGGCTCCAATAAAAGCTTGTCTTTTAATTTACAGCCGCGTTATATGTATGTAGCTGCAAATGCTTATTTAAATTCAAATAGTCGGAGTATAGTTGCCGAGAATGTGCGCTAGCAATTTTTTTTTATGAGAACCTTTTTATTGTTTCTAGAACGATATATATACATATAAGTCCGATGATTTAAATATCAATGGAAAAGAAACTGTTCGTTTTCCTTAATCTGTCTCGATAGAGTTCAATGATTTATCGCGCGGCGATTCTTTTCTTTTTTTTTCTTCTTCTACGATCGCCTGCATAAATTTCCATAAAATTGCAATTGACCCTTGTAATACGACTTGGACAATTTGAAAATCCTTGATGCAGGCTTGTGTAATATCCCTCGTGCGTCTATAAATTATCACGCGCACTTCTGTTTGAAATTTCATAAATCAAATTTCAAAATATACGCGAATAAATATCTAATCGCACACACGAATGAACATTAAAATTACAGCGGTAATTATTGAATAATAATAATAATCGACACCGACACACATCCTACAACGGTAAGCACCTCTATAATATATACAATGAAAATCCAAACTGACGCCCATAAATCAGCCTCGATTTTTCCAACGAAGCACGAATCGTTAAATCGCGCGCACATCATCGAGCGACGTTTACTCTCCGAAATGTTTTAATATAGTATATATACAGAAGAGTCCATATAGCGCGATGCACCGGCGCGTTTTAATCTGAAATCTCGGTCACGATTTCGCTGCATGTGATGCGAGTATCGCTTTACTTTGTCAGGTAGTAAATCTGAATCTCTCTCTCGCGCGCGCGCGCGGCAGCGATTGTTGTAAATTTAGCGCGCTTTTTTCACCCCCTCGCGCGCAACCTGATATACCGGAGAGAGATCGAGCGCGAGAAAGAAAAAACACAAGAGGTGGAGATTTTCTCGACACACACACACACACCCTGATTCATCCATCATGCTGACTTGGGAGAGAGAGAGAAGGTTATTGTAACGGTTTCTTTGTCAAGAGCGTTTTCGAGCTGCCGGGGGTAATTGGTTCGTTTCAGAATTTCAACGATTACGTGCGATCGAGGTATAGCTTCTTTTGTATATGTTATACAGAGTGAGCTTGATTCGTCATCGATTAAATTTTTTGCAAGAGTCTGTAAAATAACAATCCATCGTAAATCAGGATAACAAAGGTCTTCATCAGATACTTTCTCCCCCTAATGCGTAGTACACAACGACGCCTCGTTACGATCGAGAAGCGCACCGCGATCGCGTTAATTAAGCCATTGATAAGAGACAGAAAGGAAAGCGAGTAGTCGACTGTACTGGCAAAAAGGGAGCGATAAGCAGTCGAGACTTATTAGCTCTGTAGTCTCGATATCGTCGTCTCGGAACGTGACGATTCACGACCTCTTCGAGCGAGTCTTGTTCTGCGCTCTCGTTAACGCGTGCCTTGTTTCGCGGAAAAACTGCGCACGGAGGTATCCGAAGATTTCCAGGGCTGTATAATCGAGCCTGAGCTATATATGTTATATAAGGAGGCTTTGAAAATGAACGAGTGTCTGGCGAGATTTTGGAGGATAATATATTTTATCTGGCACTGAATCCTCATTGCGCATTCAGACATCTCTCGATCGACACGGAAAATTTACAAGTATCCCCCCCCCCGTAAATCGCTGCATCGTGTGTGCAAAAAGCATTTGTACACAACAGTCGCTTATATATACATGCAAATGAGCAGTGGAATCCACGAGTATAGCCGAGTCCATTCATACGCCGGGCAGTCGTAAGGTTCGCGTTCATTCATGCCGCGTTTTCTCGTAGAGACACACCGCTGCATATATACTCGCGTTTCTTTCCACAAGGGGGTGACGCGCGACAGTTTAATGGATACATGCGCGGTGGATCTCAAACTACCGTTGAGCACGACTTGATTGTGTTCGCTTCTCTCTCTCTCTCTCACTCGTATACACTTGACTGATTCGTGTAATATGCTAATCTCCGCAAATTATACTGTCTTACACTGTGTCCCTGCCGTCCAGGGTATTTGTAACGCAGGAGTAAACATATAGTGAGCGTAATTGAACAGTTTACATATAATGTATTATACGTATATACAGTTATTTCAATCCGGTGAATTTTGAGTCTGGATGAGAGAAAGTGAAAAAATAGAGAATAAAGGGAAAATGAAATGTTACCTTCGTAAAACACCGCCGAGTAAGCTCGCGTTCAAGCATTCCGGCGGCGACAGCCGTCTCTGGACTTCCGCGACTGTGACTTTGTACTTGCTGGTGCTGCTTAGTAACGATAACCTTCCAGGGACTGAGCAGAAGACGTCCGAGGGCTGCGCGTTCCCCGACAACATTGCCTTCTCTCCTCGCTCCGATGGTTTCATGTCTGTAAAAAAGGATCAGAATTTCTTTTTTAGTTTCTGATAAACGCTTCTTTGTATAAGTCGTATTTTAAAATAGATATATTATATATAACGCTCTATATGAAGTTTATTATTATTCTACTCGGTCGTATATAATACTGAAACACGTTATTTAGATTACTGGAGTGAATTTAAAATAACTACTTTTTAAACGCCTCATTCTCTCTTTGTATTCCAAGGAAGTAATATTGTATTTTCATTTCAGAGAAATGTGCGAACGCAAGCTCTTTTATAGGTAAATTGAATATAGACTCATCAGTGAAAATATATGAAGCATTTAATTTAACACGGGTGAACTAAACACGTAAAAAATGAAAGTATATTATACGAATGGAATATTCCCAAAATGTCGACAAACAGTGAATACACATCAAAACATCCATACTTCCAGGCAAACATACTGAAATCAAGTTTTCAAAGTGACCCAACGACTTCACACACACACACACACACACACATGTATATACATATACCTACAGGGTCACTCAAAAAAGATCCAAGATCCCCATGAGAGCCAGCAATTATATACGCTATAGAGCTACGCAACGCCCAATTCTCAAAAGCTTCTTCCGCGCGAGCGCGCATCGTCTAATTATACCGCGGCTCTATAAGAAAAGAGAGGAAGACACGGAGTAGGTTATAATATTATAGCTTACGGAATAGAGCGATGGATCGCAGGCATTACGGAGAAAGTGAGCGAGCTTTTTTCCTCGGACTCGAGATGCGCAGTCTTAATTATATTTTTATTCGGCACTAATGGCGCTCAAAATCGTACTTTCTATCGTTAGTTTAGCGAATGCCTCGGCTTTTATTAAACGATTCCGGGGAATGTGATTCTTTTTTGTACAGCGTATATAACTGAAATGGATTTTTTCCATACCGATTTCAAAGACTACGCGCGTGCGTGGCTTATTCACGTATTTTCTAAATGGATCCAATTATCCCCGCTCGGCTACACACACGTCTTCGATGCGGTATCCTTATCGAGAAAGTCAAGAGTTTTTGGCTTGTAATATACCAATAATTTATTATCAACCGCGAGAAAAGAAAGAATCTCATTTTTGTCTCATACTATATCCCAAGCGACAGCTGCATATACGCGAATGTAACTGCTGTCTTGCATCTCGGGAATACACGCATATACAGATCCAAGTATGCAAATTCTAATTAAACGAAGGAATATCCCGATCTAGAGAGAGGGAGAAAGTTCAGCGCATTTTCCGGCTTCTTGAATCTCCAAAAGTCTATACTCCACTCGATCGTCGGCGATATTACAAAACACGCGCGCAACCCTCCCGTCTTATATATGCTTGTATAAATATTCTCCGCCGAATTTTCATTCCTACAATGCATCGATAGCTCGTCGGCATTATTGCATCGCTCGTCCGTATTACACAACGGAATGCTTAATATCGAGGAAAAGGGCCGGTCAAAAGCACAGCACTTATTGGCATCGGTATGCGCGCGCGAGTATAGCTTGCGTCCCGAATATCGAGAGCATGTAATATATATATCACGGAAGAATAAGAAAGCGGAAGTGGCGTCATATATTATAATATAACCCGGAGATTATTAGGGCTTGTGTCGGAGGCAATTTTAAGAGCGGTGCGCGGAATTCTCGAACGGGTATGAGAGAGGAGAGTTTCGGACGAGTCGTTATATAGCTGGAACGACTTGAGAGAGAGAAAGAGAGAAGAAGCGTGTAATAACGGATTTCGCCGGTGAAGAATCTGCATTGTTTCAACTTTGCCGATATGCTCGTCGTTTTGCTTCGCGGGCAGTGTTATTAAATCGATGTTTATTAGGCAGAAGTATACGTGCTGGCCCGGTATTTTCCGTTTCGTGCGCGTAAGTTTACGTACTTTTCGTATACATATAATGCAAGCACGAATTAATATATGAAAATTGACTTTCTATATTCTCCTCGAGAGCGTTTCCCCTTTCACCTATAGTGTATAAAAGACGAGTCGATTAACAGCGTTATTTAATGTGTTTCACTCGACAAGAAAAATCGAAACGGATCCAACAAGGCAATAATATTATATACGAAGAAGCTCTCGCGCGATAGCTAGGCTTTGAAACGATTAGACAGAGTCATCAAGCCATGCAAATGAATGCCGACACGCGTCTTATCGAAATTCTCAAACTCATCTCGACGAACCGCGTGGGCGCGCGAATTAATTTCTTCTTCCTCTCGCGGAATACGTAATTATATATACATCCCAGGAAGATCACCTGTCCCGGCATTTGCATACGCGTCTCTCTATACCTATATATATATACTGCACGAATGCGCGATGACTGACGCTATATTTGACACGCGTGAATGATAAATAATTTAGCGCTGATGACGACTACTTTCCTTTCTACAAGTTAGTGTTCATATTGCGGATGAGTAGCTGTACGAGGATCGGAATATAAGTCGGTTTTATACGAGGCGCACGCGCGCGACGACAGTGTTTTGCGGAGCTTAACGAAGATTAAGTGGTTTAGAAAAGAGAAATCGCAAATGGAAATTGATAAATTTTGAGTTTGTCGCGAGCTGTCTTCCTAAAGAAGAACGTTAATTAATAAATGCGTTTATTATTAGGTATATGTGTGGTGGAATATTCAAACGTATATATTTGTATGTAAATCAGAGAAGCCCGGAAAAACTTACGCAGCTAAATTTTCCTCCTTTATATAAAGAGCCGCGTTTCACCGAAAAAAAACAAACGTTTACTCTATCTCAACAGTCGAAGATTAATCAACCGCAATGCGAAACAATAATTCTAATGCAAAGGCATACATACGCTCCGAAACAAATTCCATTAATCTACATATAACGCGATGCCGGGAGCGATAGTATCGCAGGCCAAAAACAAATCCGATAATCATCATTATAACCAGATATCCCGCCATAAATCATTAGCATACTCTGCTCACCTCTGAGTATATGCACATATAACGCGTCGAGAGGTGAAAGACTTTTCCAAGAGGGTAGCTCGAAATACAAATGATGGAGCGGACGAGGAGTAGCCGAGAAATAATTTGTCACGAGCACGCCCCGTCACGATCTATACGGATAATTACGGCGCCGTTCTCGCGATTAATTGTGCTCCTTAGCGCTTGACCTTGTATTCATGCACCTCGATTTTCCGCTGATCTATGGGATGTGATTGATCGATCGAGTTGAGGAAATGAATTTTTGGTAGAAGCGAATTTTCTCAACCGGGATATACCTACTACTGTGTGAAGTGAGTCAAGACCGGTGAGCGAGATATCGGTGGTGTGTAAGCATAATAATCGTAAGACAGTTTTGGATTGGCCTTTCTATGTATGCTAGCCTCTGAGTAGCGAATATAGGTGGCGCATTGGCTCTTTCCTAATAAACCCTAATAAAAAAATCAGTGAAAATTCACTATTTCACGGTGAAATGTATGCCACTTTTTGAAATAGTGGTGAATATGCACTTAAAAAACAGTGCATATTCACTGATTAAATTAATAAAGTAAATTTAGTTAAATTTATTTATTAATTTAGTCAGTGAATATGCACTAAAAAGTGGCATACATTTGACTGAGAAATAGTGAATTTTCACTGATTTTTTTTAAGACAGTACGTTTCTATACAAATATAAGAATGTCGAATTACGCATGATGATAGTTGCAAAAGAACAGAGTTGTTGTGACCTGTATTATCGACTTATGTCATAGCATAAATCAATGTAATACTAATAAAGTATACACTTAAGAAAACGTTATATATTGTAGTTAAGATGCTCGCGATCCTGATTGTCATAAATCATAATATAAGGTATCTTTGCCAAGTGAAGTAATACGTATATATAACGAGACTCTCGAAGCGGTGCTTTTTAATGCACTGCACACATCGATGACTAATGATATAATGGTATTTTCTGCAAAAATTAATTATGCTCTTTAACGGTGTTTTAAAAGTGGTGTGTAATTCGCGATAATTATTTCTGTCTTATAGCGACGATTAATCAAAAAATAAACTGTTTAATACGCGTTTGTTTACTCATACGCGAGAGCGTTGTAATCTTTTGGGGTTAAACTATTTGCATAACAATGTCGCGTTTCGATTAAATCGATAATTTATTGCTAATAACGCAAAGATTACCGCAACTCATCATCGGGTAGCTGCACAAAAACAAAAAAAAAACTTTTCAAAACTCATTCACCTGCCGCTCGAAGCCCTGATGCAAAAAACAAACTCTCTCTGCGCCCGCCGAAAAAAGCAATCGCTCAACAAGCCGCGCGAACAAGAAAATCAATTTCCCCATTCGGACGTCTCTATATATATTGTACGCAGGCAAATATAAAGTCATTCGGCAACGCGGAAAACGAAAAAGACAAAATATATATATATACAAGGAGTAGGTATGTAGCATCAGAGGCGCCCAGCAAACGGGTTTATAAGCGGCGCGCAGCTATATCGATTTGTATTTCGCGATGCGCGCACTTCAAAGCGAGCCCCGAAGATCAATTAAAAGCGAACGGCGCAGCCGGACACAATGATTTATTGCCGGACAAGTGGCGGACCCTCGGCGAACGAGGTAAAAAATGGCCACGCGTACGGCTCTCTCTCTTGAGTGTCTCCGATGCACAGCAGCAGCTACTCTCGATTCCGAATGAATGAACAGAGCGATGCGACGAAGGTATGGCTCGGGGGGGTAATGACGCCGGAGAAAAAGCGAGCGCACCGATTGATTGGAGCCTGGATCTGGGCCACGGGATGGTTTGAAGTTCAAAGCGTTGAAAAATTCATGCGCTCGTGCAGTTGAAAGCTTTTTTTCTTTTTTTTTCGTATACGCGCACATCAAGGAGAACAATTTTGTGTTATTATTATTTTACAGTGTGATCTACTGTGAGATACTGAGGAATTGAAATTTAAGCTTCTCGTTCCCCTATGAATTATTCAAAATTCCGAGACGTATTTAAGGTATATACGTGTCTACACTCCTGATAAAGCGATGCTCGACAAGAATTGTAAGTAAGATCTTTCTCATATCTTCTGATAAATCCCATTTTATAATGTTTATATCTATACGATTTTTCGTAGAACAATTGTTCAAAAGGAAATTTTAAACAATTTCTTTACGAAAAATCGTATAGATTAATTATATTTCAAAACGCACTATCTATACTCTAACGGTATATAGAGGAAGTCTTCTGAGAAGAGCGAAAAGTATACGCGCAAAAAAAAGGAAGTCAAAAGGGAGAAATCGGGATAGAAAAAGAGGGACGAGAAAGAGCGTTCATCGACTCTCTTTCTCGTGTAACGCGCGCGCGCGAGCTGCCCTAATAGCGATCGTGCCACGGGAGCGGACTGTAATTTTCATTCCAACGGAAAAGGGAACAGCGCAGTAGCAGACGAGGGGGGGGGGGAAGAAATAAAGACCAGAAGCACTGCAGCGAGAGCCAGGCTATATTGCGATAGCCGATCGATCGGACGGACCGATTTTGCCCGAGATTTTACGGCGAGAACATCAGTATTATACAGGTATATACACTCGCTATTCAATTTTACAGGGTTATTGAAATTGTAACAGGTCTGATGAATTAATAGATTGTGTGTTTACAGTCAGGGATGAGTTATTACAAACTTGATTTACGCTGATGGTATTTTTCGATTTCGCGAATATAACGACGAAGCAAGTTTTTCTGGCGCCGTTGCGACGGAAGCAAAAATAATTAAGCTCGTGCGTTTAAAATTGATAATTAATCGTGCGCACGCGATACCATCGTTATTTCAACGTATATGCGCGACGATTAAGATTTTCATTCGTGAACCAGCCAAAAATTAAGTTTGAAACAAAAAACGACTATCTCTTGCATCACTCCCACGGTGATCATTCGAATATCTCGAGTCGGACAATAAAGAGTTTCGATGTTTTTTTTTTTTCGTTCGGAGCCGCGGCACGTGGTGATTAATTACTCGAAAAGCGAGAAAAGCGCGCGCGTTTAAGTATATGTATAACTCAGCAAGGCAACGACTTACGCAACTTTCACTTAACTCCTCTCGATCTTGAAGCCCTAATAAGCACCTGTATATATAGGTTTCGGTATACTTAATAGAAATTTGCATCTGCGTTAAAAGCCTGTGTGTTCTTAAAACGTCGGCGTAGTTCGTTTCGTTTGCGTATATAATAACATGTTTACTTAAGTGGAGTACAGCTCGTTGATGCTGGCGAGTCTATCAAAACCGTTAAGTTTCGAACTATGAAAATTTAATTTCATTCAACATCAGTCTGGTTTAATAATCTTAAACATTTGAAAAAGCTCGAGTGATATCATAAAAAAAGAAAACATAGTTTCCACTCGGAAATCAATTAAGCATTTTTCATACAAACCATCACGATGCACAAGTTAATTAGCAGTAAAAGCCATTCCAATCAAATCGATATTGCCGCACGGCTTGTCCGAAGCGCAAAACGTGAAATCAAACACATAATAATCACGCCGAGTAATAAGCCTGAAAAGACCGGTAATCAGCAAAGATTCAACGTTATAACTGATCGAGCCGACTCTGAAGTGAGAGAGAGACGGACAAGTTGGAAGGTCTGCTATATGCAGGTATATATACACGTTCTCGCGCGCGAGTTCGAATTAATTATGCCTCTCTCGGGAGAGATGCAGAGGCTACCGTGCTGCAGATGCAGCTTGTTGGCCAATCGTCGAGGATTTAGTGAGTCTGTAATTTTCGCTAATGCTACTTATATAGGCGAAATTGGCGCACGTATACACACACGCGCCTAAAAAGGTTTTTCTGCTAAGGCTGAGTACCTTGTCGAGTTTTATGGAGATCGGAAGCCGCTCTCGCTTTTAAGTAAACATCATCCGGAGTGATTATGTCGGGCTAGCCTAGACGAGGAGATAAAAAAGTGTAATTGCTCGCTTCGCTGCGCCCTTTTCTTATCTATAGGCTATCTTTTGGATTTTTTTTCGTCGCTGAATATTCAATCGATTTTATCCCTTAGTGTATAAAGTGAGGGCTTGAAAAACAAGTCGATTCTTTTTTTTCTTGTAGATAAAAGGCTATCGAGGGTAATTTCGAATTCGCGTATAACTACCGGTTGATATGGTCGGCTGCAGGTGTCGATTCGTTTTGAAAGTCTAAAGCGCGTTAGCGAATTCCTATGTTAAACACATTGTCGCGAAATGACACACACCTGACTATTATAATGTCGGCCGCTGCCGCTATGCTCAAAACTGTCGGCGCATAAATTCCCCGCGAGTACAAACAACCTCTACTGCGCGAATAATAATAATAATAACGTGTTTAACGCGGGGAGCCCTTTCGAAATAATGTAAAGTCGCTTTTATAGCTACTTTACATCGATTGCGCCGAGCGGTAGTAGCGGCAGCTTTTCTCACGCAGCCGATATTAAAAATCATTTGGCTTCCCCGTAAAACAATCGTAAATCTTGTCGCCGTGTGCTACACACGCATAAAGACGTTCGCGAAAAAGCGGCTCTGTATAGCTGCGCGGTGTATCGCCTATTTTAACCATCGGCGTCGTCCTGTGCGCGCGCGAGAGTTTATAGGAGCGACGATAAAAGAGGCGAATTTTCGTAATTACTAAATTTATTCGTTACAATAAAAAGGAAGTTTACCGTAGGGGTTACTGTTATACGGGGATCAGGATGTGCTGGATATATAAATTATAAAAATATGGGACGTGGCTTTGCATGTATATAATAGGGAAGGACTCTCGGGATGTGATCGAACTGATACAAATGTTTTTTTGTTTGTATAATCATAGAATTGCGAGCTTCTTCGAATGTATAAGTTGTACCGTGGGAAAGTATACGATAAGTCAGTTTTTCAACTGTTCTTGGCTATTCAGATTTTTAATGACTTCTTAACGGCTTATTTATCACTTTTGGTTGTTGAAACTGGGACGACTAATATATATAACATAAGAGCATCCTACGCCCAATTCGTCACTCTCTAGAGTTGCGTCTTTCACTTTTGTTTCGACTTACCTTAAGAATCGTCAAAGTAGCTTATTAATTCATTCGATATTAATTTACGTAAGAACAAAATTGTGAAACCGACTCATGTACGCAGTCGTGATTTATCGATGTATTATAATTACGGTAAAACGGTTGCAGATCCATTTTTCATCTTTATACTTCGATAATAAAAGAGTTATGACGATTGCAAAAAGAAATCACATAATAAATGTTTACAACAAACAAACTCCTATACAACCGTTTTACAATGTAAACTTATACATGAATATTATTATGATTCACGCGACGATGACAGCCTATAACAAAAAAAAAGCGCGAGCAATGCTGACCTGATTCCCCGCAGAGTATATAATACCGAGAAGTCGAAGGTTTGATTTCATTCACACGAGATGAGGGACTCTCTCATGTATTATTCCGGGGCTTTCAAGTGTCTTCGCTGGTTAACTTCCTCACGAATTTAATTAATGACGCGGAAATGATTGGCGCGGACCGTCTCTTGCGAAACTCACACAGACGAGAACGAGAGAGAGAGAGAGATACGGAAGAAAAAAAAGGTCAATAAGAAAGCATCTCGCGGCGGACCAGTTTATACTTTCACGCGCTGCGCCTTTATCTCTCTCTCTCTCTCACTCCGTGTTATTTGTGCGTACATATACGCTCTTTCTTCTTCTTCTCGAGGATCCTATTCAAACAGGTGTGTGCACGCATTGCGCTTCTTTTTTTGTCGATTATTCGCGTCGTATTGTATATATACGTGATTATATAAAGTTTAAGGCGAGGTACATATATATATGTACGATGCTGTGGCGTGATGAGAGTATTTACGTTTCAATTTTGGGACAAAAAAGGGACGTTTCGAGAGAGAAAAAAGCGTCAATTACCGAAAGCAGTGTCACGATGAAAAATGAACGTCCCGTGTACGCACTTACAGTTACGAAAGTAATTTCTTTTTCATTATTCATTATGATTGCGGGGTTTTATAAAAATTGAAATTCATATTATACGCGCTGGGCTTAATTCATTATAAATTTGAGCAATTTGAAGTAATAAAAAAGACGGGAGTTAAAAGAAAGAGAGAGAAAAAAAACTTTCCGAGAGAGATACTTACTTAACCTAAAAGCAAATTATTTAGATATTACAGACCAGTTTATCCGTCTTAATAAATTCGGCAAGCGCCTCATGAAATTATTTTATGATCCAGATCGCTGAGACCGATAGCAAACTCGGTCCATTCATACGTAGAACTCGAACGTTAAAAAAAAACAGAAAGAAGCAGACCAACGACATTTAAGACACACGCGCGCGCACACATACATTCGTAAAGATTCGTAAATCCCGAGAAGTATAACAGCCGTAGACGTTTCATCAAGATAAAAGCTATACATGATCGCCTCGTAAAGGCGCACTAATGTATATGTTTTATAATATATATAGGAGAGGTCCTCTATATATAGGTAGTCTCGGCGCGCAAAAACCAGGTGTACGTGTTTATACCGCTTACCCGTGTACATTTTGACTCTCGGCTTATCCGACACATCTGTTTATAATAATTCCGCGCGCGCGAGTGTCTCGGAAAAATTAAAACAGTATATATACACATACGCGTGTCTGAATTAGATATTCGTTTGGGCGGAGATTATTCCTCCAACTATAGCTGCGCACGCAAAGGAGGTATGGAGAAAAAATTCAGATATCCAAAAGTGATCTGGAGCTGACCTCGATCTGCGATTTAAATATACGCCGCGTAGCAATAAATGGCACGGTTCGAGAAACTCAAATTTGGGCCTAACGCGTTCTTGAAATTTATCACGATTTTAGAAAGTATGTACACAAAAAATTGAAAGATAAAAACTTAAAAAAATAACTCGCAAGAATTTTCATATAAGCTACTGCAGACACCCGAAAATGAAAAATATTCAAGATACCACATCATCTCTCCAGTTGGGTCTGATCCCGTTAATCGGCATCTCGAGGGCCTTGCGTCGCGTCGATATCGAATTCAATGTGTTCTCACGAGAGCCCGAGAGACTCTCTTCTAATTGCCGGGACCCACGCGAGCGCACAGCAGCGATTATGGTTATTACTTACGATCGCGAAACGCTTTTTTAACGGTCTCGCCCGGGGTTTCCCCTCGATTTTTTGCCAGAGAAGCTGATGGCTTCGGAAACCGGGAATCAAGGGTACACACGTGCGAATCTATGCTTATAGGGGCATTTATCTTTCGGCAGTAGATGAATGATTTTTTTTTGGGTTTCTCATCTATGCCTGCGATTATAATTATAAACGAACGATTCGTTTTTGATTAAATGAGAATTATAGTCGGTATATATACAGCGGCGCTAAGGTCAAACAGAATAAAAGCGAAGCTCGTGATATTAAACAATGCTTCGCACAGCAACTTTTCCACCGACTCATCCCTACGATTTTTCACAGAATATACACGTACCTCTATATAGGTATAGTGGGGGGGGGATACGGTTTTTGATCCCGCAACCTCACGCAGACTTTATAATGACTCGGCAAAGAGCGGCGGCTTCGCCGCGCATGATTTATGGACAGATTATGTGATGTGATTATTATGAGAAACGCACTGCTGATAAATTAATAACGCGCGCCGCCGCGAGGAATTCGCTACTTCCGGATCTGCTGCGCGGCGCATTCCTCGAAAGTCTGCTGTGTGTGCTTAATGAGTCTTGCACGCATCAGAGTGTAATTAATAATCATTAATGATTAACGGATTCACTTGCGGCGCTTATATGGTATGGGATTTCCGAAACGTGTACTTTTCGAGGGAATGTCGAGTGAAAGTATAGGAATTTTTTTTTTGTAGCTGGGATGTGTAATATGCTTAAAATTGAATTTAATGCTTGTTGAATTAAAGGCGCTTCGTGTTTCGTATCAATCACGAGAGAGAGTTATTACTCGCGAACAATAATTTGTTGCTGTGTACCTGCTATGATTACGCTCTTAAGCCATTCATTATATTTACGTTACTTTTCTCTCACGTATATATAGTTGGTAATTTCTGTAAATGCAAATTTGTATATACCGTATCAAAAAAGAGCTCAACATCATCTTTATGCAAGCATTACGCAAAAAACCCTTCATATGAAGTCGTATATTAATTTTGGACACAAACAATTTATGTATTGGACGAAGCGCGAGTGATAGAACGAAAATGTCACTACGTAATAAAGGTTTATCCTATTATAACACTCGCAAACCGATTTCGTCCTAGATAAATAGAGGTGAACGCTCGAAACAACTTCAATCTCAGAAGTAATTACAGGACAAAGCAAAGCACTCGTCGTCGTCGCTCGATTCTTTTTATTCTATACCAACTCCTCCGTACTGTGTCCTATAGAGAATCGAATAGATCGTGCTTCATAATAATGCCTTACGTAAATCGCGCGGCTTATCGATCGTCGAGAGCGAGTTCACGGCGTCGATTAATTATAAATGCGTGTTCGATTAATTTTTTTATTTTTTTGCTTCACGTGGACGCGCGAAAAATTTTAATAGCGCGCTGGTCAGTGACTTCGTGGTACATATAGTAGAAAGCTGCAAAAAAAATCTACCTGCCTATAGGCTGGGAATATTGTTTCGTCGTATTAAAATGCTTTATCGCCGAGGTTTTTATGACTCTTTTGACACGTTATAATACTGTGGAATAGTATAGGCTTTCGTTATAAACCGTTTTGCATAGGTATATAGAGACTTGCATTATATTGTGTAGTGTACAGTTATTCAAATTAACGACTGACATACTTCTTTTCTGCAGTGTACATAATAAACAAAACCTTCTCAATTCAAAAACACAAATTACGATTCCTAACCGTTGACCGACCACCTCGATAACAAAAAAAATCTCCCGCCATTTTGTCACACCAGCGCACCCAAAAATCATTAACACCAGCCTCCGCCCCTAATATACGAACTCGAAGCATATACACCCTACACTACACGTACACACGAGTATATAAATCGACGTAACAAAGTTCCTCGTCCATCTTTGCTCGCAGGGGGGTCTGCGCGTAAAATCCTTCCCTCTAATGAAATTAACGAGCAGCCGGAGGGCAGCCAAGTCGTTCCCGAGGCCCTTTTTCGACACGGGGCGGCCAATCAAGGGTCGCGCGGCCCTCGATTGGTCCGTTTCCGGCGGTTTTATAGCTCGCACCCTCGACGACGATGCGGGAGAGCGGAAAATTGTGCGTGAGTATATACACGAGGAGGCGCAAAGGGATATTGGAAATTACCAGGGGGCCGGACGCTTTTCTTTCGCCGGATGCTAGGGTCGTGTATAGTGTGAATCGTGTGCTTGGTTGGGCTTGAAATTTTAGGATGGCGAACTCGATGATTCGAGCAGTCTTGATGCTTGATTCGATATCGCCTGAGTGCTTGATTACAGGATTTGGAAATAGAAATTCTGTCGAGTAGGTTTTTTGCTTCTTTGATGGAGCGAATGCAAATTATAATGTAAGGAATCACTTGTTATTTCGTACATTTTAATTAAGGGATTTATCGATTATTTCCGCGAAACGAAAGTCCGAGTAAGATCCGTCAAACAGTAGAAACAGTTGTAACCGATCAGACGCTCACATAGTCTTTCAGTAAAACGTGAAAGTAAGACCAGATATATACCGATTTAGTCAGAATTTCCATATCAATAACTCAGACAACCTCTCGGTAAAACACCAGCGTCAACAGCCAAACCGATCAACCTGCCAATAAAATCCAAGTATCTCACCGAACTGGCCGAGGCTCTCCGCCATAAAATTCGCTCTATACCGATCGTCCCCGTAACCCGCGCCATTTCCCACTACATATATACACTACCGCGAAGAAACACTTGCCAGCTCGCGTCAAAGACATGATCTCGGCAAGCCGCGAATGGTGATTAATTACCTCTAATAATTCCGGTCGCTATACTAAAAACCGGCGATCGGTATTGCGCCTTATAAGAGGCCGAAAGACGCCGGGGAAC
Organism: Cecidostiba fungosa; assembly: GCA_900474305.1. NCBI lineage: Eukaryota > Metazoa > Arthropoda > Insecta > Hymenoptera > Pteromalidae > Cecidostiba > Cecidostiba fungosa. Next base: position 49,065 of record UCOJ01000470.1, on the reverse strand, counting down.
TTCCCATATCAAGTGTACGGCCATTTGTCCGATACACCTTCTTTTTTCTCTCTCTCGTTCAAGACTCGTGAAAATTAATGTGCGAGACTCTCTCTATGTGTGTCGCGCATTTTTTTTTATTCTGCAGCCGGTTTGGAGCTTCTGAAACACGCCCATTACGGTTCACCGCGCGTGAAAGGTGCTCGCTTGAATTTATACACGCGGGAAGCTTTTTGAGGAGGCTCCGTATACTGATACATACTAGTATAATTCAGTTGGTTCTCGATCGATATCGATGATTATCGTAATTGCTATCCGGTAGTATCCGAATCGTTCATTTAAACCGATCTCGAGACACACACGCACACACGTGCGATAAATAACAAAAGAAAGCTGCGTGCGTCAGTCATTGTTAAGCCGAAAAATCTCGGAGAGCATAAACTCATCAGGACAGAAGAGCGAACAACACCGATATCGAAAGTCGTCTCTCTCGAAACAAAGAAAGTACAAGTAACACAGTCGGTGGAACAATTAATTCGCTGCGCGGGGACAGTCGTCGGCATTGTCTTGGATAGAGGCAATAAATAAGCTCGTCAAGTAGACACTATACAGTCGGATGTATCGATTCGAAAGCACACACATCGCCAATTCCTTCGGCCATTAATCTGGTTTAACGGTATATATAAGCAGCATCGCGAGCAAATCATCGGCGTGATTTACGCGTAATTGAAACGTCATTTTCTCTCTCTCTCTCTCTCTTTCTCTACCTACCAATTCGCCGCTGCTCGTTTTCCTCGACTATATCGTCTCGCGTAATTTGCCTACGGATCACAGGGTATATACGTATACCATTCCAGCTCAGAGGAATAAATCGCAAACAGCCTAATGCTGCCCCCGTGGAATGTCAATGGCTCGTGTTTCTCTGTGAATAGAATATATATACGCGAGGAAGCCGCAAGAGGACGAAATTGAAAAGTTCCGATCAAGTCGTATGGGTTCCCCGACTATCTAGGTTATTTATTTTGACAGGTGAAAGCGCGGGAAAATTGAGCTGCCTATACGGCCGAGTGAACTGATTGACAGCATAGCTGTGCGATGCGTATATGTGTGAGTCTCGATTGTGACCTTTACCTTCGAAATTGAGAGCCTCGACAGACGTGATTAATATCGCCGGGACTACTATACGTGATCTGGATTTTCGCGATCTTATATATGAAGCTATACTCTCGAGGCGGAAAGAATTAGTGGGCGGCGTTTCGCGCGATAACGGAAAATAATAATTGAAGGGGAAGGAATTTCGTGGTGTGATGTACCGAGTTATTAAAGGCCGTGTTTTGTATTTTTATTTTTTGAGAGGATCGGCAATCAGGTTTTGATGAAAAATTGTATAAGCCTTCGCTGTATTCCCACGATTTTTTTTCTTATACTGATATAAAAACGGAGCCGCGTAAAGAAGTAAATTTAGCTGAAAATTTAATATTCCTATTTCATAATGTTAAGCTGAAAAGTGACGGCTGTATATACATGATAAAATGTAGGCCGAGAATCGGCGGCACAGTAGATTGCTGAAATAAAAGATTCGAGGAAAACGTTTCATAACGGAAACCTTTACAACTTATTCCGAGCGTCTATAATAAATTCCATTTACTTCGCCGCTCTCGCGTATATAAACCTCTGACGAATCCGAGAGTAAGACATAAACTAAGCCGTCTCTCGGCTGTTACTATAAAAAAGAAGTAACCATACTCATATCCCCGAATATCATTGCTTCCAAGGTTTCCTCGTACGATATAACACAATCGTTCCCAAACTAATTATCTCCCATACGTATAAACTTTCGCTTGGGCTCGATGATCACACGCGACCAATTTAAAGGTCCAAAACTACGTCGTCACACATATATGACGCAACTCAACTTTCACCCAAAAGCACTGTAACAAAGAACGAGCGACGATAAAAAAAAGTGCGAGCATCAAAAGTTCCTCACGTGAAAATGCAGGTAAAGAGGAAGGAAAAGTCAAGTACACACACAATCTCGAGCGCATCTCGTAATTCCTTTCTCCTTCTCTAGGAATGACTCAATCACGTCCCGCATCTCAGTAGAGGTATGTGTCATCGGCGCGGGAGAGATAGCCCATCGCACGCACGCGCGCGATATGATTTTTTTTTCCTTTTTATTTTCGAAAGCGACCCGGTTGTCTTATATTCCGAGTTGGTTTGTTTCGACTCCGTTTGATCAAAACAAACGCTGCGTGATGGCATTGAATGTATTATATGCGTAATGTACGCGCGACATAACGCGAGCGTTGTTTGAATAGATTATATTATACACGATGAAGAGCGATTGTGAATAATGTGATTTATTTTCTGGGTCGTCGGTGTTATCATTTTTGAAAAGCGAAACTCTTTTATGATGGAAAGCATCGTTCGTAATCTAGACTTTACGGCAGCGGATGATCATTTTTGCTATACATAAGCAGGTAAGACACATCAACGCAGAGATGATTATCTTAACGTTATTATTGTTCCGAGAAGTTATTATACGCCAAGATTTTCATTTGAACCTTACGTAGAATAGAAACCTCGAGCTTATGCTCGAGTATAATAATAATGTTTCTTTGAAGCCAAGAAATCTTCCGTTTAAAACTCTGAATACTACAGGAGAGCCGATCCAAAAGTATACATCATCACTATGCACAAGCTGAAAGCAAACCGGCGCATAAACCCATAACTGATCAATTACATCAATCTCTCGGCATTACAGTAATTAAATTGTAATTACGAGCATGACATTATCGTCGATATAAATCCCCTCTCTCTCTCGATATAACCCGAACAAAAAAAAAAATAAAAACAGCACTCATCGCTTGACCCACATAAGCCGCTAATAATTCCCGTCCATATCCTGCGCTACTGCATCAGTAGGTATAATACGCGGGGATCCATATCTCACTCCCGTCTTGTGTGTCCCCCTCTCGTAAGTTACAGAGCACAGCTGACGTCAGCGAAAAATCCGATAAGGATTCTTTACGTTCCCGGTGAAAAGCGGCGCAAAGAAAAAACGAACTAACCGCACAGGATAAAAAGGCGCGCCGCTGATTCATTACTCGGCTGAATCATCGTCGCAGGTGAATTTTCTTTTCGCGGATTAAGCCGCCGCCGATCGTGATGCGAATTTCGTCCGCAACTTCGCGGAACCTGTGCGTTGGTTTCTTCTTTTTTTTTATGGCTTTCGAGAATTTCCTCGTTAATTTAGTTGGCAGAGGGATTACCGTTAACTTTCGCGAAACAAAAGCCGGGATGACGCGCTGCTGGTTTGCGCTTGTCGAGATTTAATATGCGAAGATGTGGAGTGATGCTTGGTAAATCTCGCGGGTATATTTGGATTCAATTTTTTCTTTTCTGTTGTATAGGCAAGCGTTTCGTAATGTACTTTGTAATTACATACGCATATAAGTTTCAAGCGAACCGAAGGAATTATCGACTTTCTTGCTGTCATTAAGTTGGACGCAATTAATAAAAGACGATTTTCAGACTGACTGCATACAGTTTAGCGGCGTATAACTGCCAGTTGAGGTTTTAGTTAGTCTTCATTATCCTCAGCCGCGCAGTCGTAAAGTGTATATCCTAATTATTTGTTTGCTACCTATTCACGCTAAAAAATTGCCTGTAATTACTTCATTAGCTCTCTCGCGCGTTAAGTTTTTTCCTCCTACTCCATCTCTCTCTCTCTCTCAGAAAAGTAGCACAATATAACGATTGATTTCTAAAGTAAACATGTATAATACCCAAGCAAAAGCGTAATATTAAAAGGAAAGGAAAAAAGTTTCGTTTTCACTTACGATCATAACAACAACAATCACTCCGCTAGAATCCGAGCTTTTTTCATCATATCATCTCGAGCATCTCAATTGAGATCCATCCTCTCGTCTATTTCACTGTCAGTCTCCGCGCGTGCACGTATAAGCTCGCGTACGGGTCAAAGCGTATATAACATCAGTCGCGAGATAATCGCGAGCGGTCTCAGAAATTTTTCAATGTCATGCGTCGTCCGCGTTTTTCTCTCCTCTCGCGGAATTAAGTTTTTGCCGGGAGAGCAGAGGAAAGATCGACGAGGCTCAAAGCGAGTGTGTATATGTGTGTTTTATATAGAAGCCGGTTATGCAATTGCTTGAGCTTTTGTTTTTCCGCCGATTCCCGATTAAATAAGGCGTCCCTTAAGAGCCATTTTGGTATGGGTTTTATACGGTTGGAAATGGATGTAGGATCGATCGTTTGGTTTTTGTGCTCGTGGAAATCGGCAGGAATATATTTTTTCTGTATGTATAGTATTTTTACTCGTCCTAGTTTGAAAACCTGTTGGAGAAATTATTACCGACGTTTATAAGTGCGTTATCAATCAGTACGCGAGTGGTCTTGAAATTTCAGTTTTCGGTGAGATTGATAAGGAAAATTCAAGTAAAAATAATTCATTATAATTTTGTTGCATTCTCAGCTAGATATTCCTTATACATCGAATATGATCGAACAGTCCAATCGACACATAACATTCAAAAATCCTCCCCAAAGCATATGCACACATCCCATATCAACTTTCGCATTCATGCGTTCTAACGGTCATCCCCTCTCGACACATTCATCACACGTATAAACTCATTTCCGCGGCTTACCTATTTTTCTCCACATAACATACATAGAAAAAAAACATCCTCTTTCCCTAATACTCGAGGCTAATATGCATGTCCCAAACCTACACATACTCCACGAAATCGGAGAAACGTATAATACGGAACACAGCGAGAGAGCGAGATATATAGAAAAAGAGAGCGCGAGGTAACGAGGCGTATAATAACCCAGGGTGACGTGCGAGCGAACAAACAGCCATCTGTGTATATATACATATAGCGCACAGTCGTCGTCATCGGGCCGTAATACCCCTGCTGCGGTGTGTGTCGGGGACCGCCCCGAAAAACTGGGATCGCGCGGCTTCAGAAAATTACAATGACAATGCTGAAATCCGATCCGCCCGCGGGCATGCACTCACTCGTGCCACTCTCTGTCGTTCGAGTACCTTTAGTTTATTTCTATATATAGAGAGAGACTGGCACTTCGCACCTCGACTCTATGTGTGTGTGTGTGTGATTCGTAGCTACTTTGTCACGGTCTAGTTGCGAATGTGGGGCCCGTCTCTCTCTCTTTTTTTTCTCAACTGCTTATTATGTCCTTTTACACCTTTGTGATAGCTGACGTGCGCGTTCACGGCTTTATATGTGCCTTTGATGTTCTTATATAATGTAGTCTGTTGACTGTGTGTGGATATACGTAAATAAAGGATGTCTCTCTCGATTCCTGTTTTTCTCATTGTCTCTCATACTCTGTATCTCTGTAACTGTGATTTTATTGAAATCATTTCAGTCCAGCCGAACGATTTTAACTTTCAGCCAACTTCAAGTAAACATTTCGAATCGTTGCATTCCTGTCAAAAAACATTTCACGGTGAACCCCATCTCACAGGAATCACGCAGCGATGGGAGGAGACGCTGTCCGCATGGGTTCAGCTCTCCTTTTTTTCTCTCTTTCTCTGCACTCGTAATCCGAGCGACACAACGTGTAATTCGCTCCGCGCGAGCCTGGAATTCGCGGTCCATTGTCGACTAATAAGCAGGTAATACGGCTGGACTAGCCAACTCCTTTTTTTCCGTGTATATTATTTCGGCGTGAAAGGCGCGAGAAATGGGGGCTGTATATATAATATACTCTATATATACTCACTTTTCAGCAGTGGCAGGTCGTTCATGAAACCTCCGTCGTCGACGTTTGTGTTCTGCAAGAATTGACGTTGTTAGGACTTATAAGCTCAGGTATACTCGTGTGTACGACTGTAATTATACAGTGAGAAAATTAATTTAGCGGTATCATGATGGGCTGGCTGCCACCGGTGAATACAGTCATCGAAAGCGTAATTCCTGTCATTGGCTTGTCGTATACGTACACCTATACCGAAGGAAAAGTGCCTCACACTCAGTATGTATAATCAACGTTTCATTTAATTAACTGTATATTTCAGTTGTTACAATTTTTTTTCTCAGTGTATAATTAAGTATACGTTGTTAGTGTTTTCAAGTAGACGCAAAATTGTTATATTTTGACAATCGCATACATATCGAGAAGTCGAAATTTAACTCCGATGACTCTATATTATAGAAAGAAGAAAAAAAGCGGCCAGTGCGGAATTCCCGGAGACATACATATCCGAATAAGAAAAAGTTTCCAACAGCCGCAAATGTGCGGCGCAACAAAGCTCTCGTCCCCGTATATATAAGCGAGAAAATAACAACGATCCGTTTTACGATCGTACTCTCACTTTGTGCCGCTGCTGCGCGGCAATTCTCGAGTTCGTTGGAAATTATTTTAAAAATGAAAGTATACATTCCTCGTAAACGCCGCGAAAACGCTAGAGACAGACGAACATTCTTTTAAAAAAACAACTTGACATTATTTTTCCAACCGCCGAAATCTCGACTCCTCGAAATAAAAAGAGAGACGCGTGACAAGATGGAAGAGATAAAGATATGTTCCATTTTGCGATTACGTACATCGTCGCTCACCTGGGGGTCGTCTACGAGACTGGTGTGCAGCACGAGGTCGGTTTGGTCGAGACCAGGTGGTGGTAACAGAGCGTCGGGACGCCTTACCGCCCCGTAATCGACGCCCCTTCCGCCGCTGCCTCCACCACCTCCACCACCTCCACCGCCACCACCGCCTCCGCCACCTCCGCTATTCCTGCCGCTGTCGTACGGAAACGACGCGTGCATGTTTGTCTGGAACAGAAATGAGGAAAAGGATATGTTATTGAATTTTGTATACATATTGCGTTTGTGGGGGGAAAAATATTGAATTTCATTTCGATCTGACGCAGGATATGTTGAAAATGTATATTCACGTATGTAAAGAAAATTCAGAACACGTTCTCGAACAATTTCATCGTTCGGTTATAATTCGTATGAAAATCGCTGAAAGAACCTCGAAAGTTTCATGATCCTGATATAAATCTCCATGGACTGTAATCAACTGAGACGTCAAAGTCGTATATATACGTAAGATCGAGGTAAAAGAAAAATAAACAGAAATCCGTGTGTCGTTCATATAAAGCAAGATGCGTATAAGAGAACGTGGAATGAGCCGGAATCGCCTTTCTTCCAGACGCGCATCAGCTGATGCACATTTTCGAAAGGATAGCGCGCTGATGAGTTGAACGCGCTGAATACTAATCTCTGAGTCTTTCTCGATGTCTCTGCTTTTAGAAAATTTTTCGCTTAGAGTGCGTTTCGAGAAACTCCGGTGAGTACACTTGATTATGTTGTAAGTGGCTTGAGTGCGTGTATTTATATAGTCGGTGCATCTGATTAGGCGACGCTTGACCTTGCTGCGCGTCGTCACTGCAAACTTTGAGATGTTTGAGACTATATTCCTTTATCAATATTGAATTTTTCTTACTTTAAAGCTCTTCGTTCGGTCGAGAAAATATTAGAGAAATATGTATATGAAAATCATCAACAATTTCCGTTCGGCCGCCGCACTTCTATTAAAATTCCCGTCGAGAAGAGAACGTGACTCAGACTTAACACCCATAGCACAAAGATAGACAAAAACACAATAACGCAAATCGACGAGAAAAGCCGCGAGGAGTCTCTATATATATGTGAAACCTTCACCAGATAAGCTTCGCGTCTAGCGGTATATTCTCGGCTCGAGCGTTATACACAGGTCCGAAGGATACTTATACGCCGCGCATCTTCGATCTTTCCCTCGGATGATGCTGGTGCGCCGCGGCGATTCATACAATGGGTCTCGCGTGTTTCGGTGTGAGAAGGTATATGGCTTCAATCTGCGGTAATAAGCGATTGTAGGAGTTTCTTCGCTTTGTAATGTGTATAAACGAAAAGTTCTTTTTTTTTCTATTATATACGTAATTTAGTTTTTGGTATCGGGTGTTACTATAAAGTAAACGAAGTATAGCTTCTCATTAAAACTCTCGGTGTATAGGCATTAAAATGTCAAAAGTAACGCTTATAATATAGGTACAATAGATGATTTCGCGTAGGATGTAACGGAATTGGTTAAATCGGCCAATAATTGGCCAACATTAATTAAATTTCAGATATGAGGTTCCCGCGCGATTGGCAGAAACTGATGATTTAAGGCGCAAATAACGAGCGGACCGTTGCCCGCGCACACATAACGCCTGCGCTCGTGTGAATGTTATGTATATATGCGTTTTGTATATTATATCGGAGCTTCGAAGCGATTGACTAGCTTGATTGTCGAGACGAGACGTTCGTGCGATTTAATGATGATCTTTTATCGGAGGATACACACAACCTGACTTTGACCGGGCTATTAACGCGGGAGTCTCGGTGTATATGAGTATATAGGGTATTTGTAAGTTATTTTTATGAACTTTTGAGACATTTAGGTTATTTCAGTTATTTCTTTAGCAGAAGAAGTGTCTATTGCATTTCCAGAATCCATAATAGTTGGTACACTTAGCAGTTATAGCATGAGCGGTCCAGGTAGCAGGTACAATAAGACATTTTTGGCATATAGGTGGTACACACACCACTAATATATATACATTCTGCACGAACATTCTGATGGGGGAAATGGAAAATTACTTATACGCCATCTATGTTCGCTAGTCAGAAACTAGATAACCAGAAAGGCTAGTTCAAAACTGTTTTGTTTTACTGGACTACTTGCAGATATTGAGAATATATTTTGAGCTCAAACTACGATTTTATAATAACCCTTGAATAAACAATTAACTGCGAATTTGAAATGAGATCACTAATACAAACACGATGTCGAAAGATACGAAAAGAGATAGTTTAAAAATTATTTTTTTATAATAACACCATAACAAACCTAGAAGCAAATAACGCTTTCAGACGCGTGTGACTCATTAATGAAATCACCTGACATCAGAATTAAAAAAAAGGATCAAGCAGTTCTGTAAATAGCTCCTAAATTTATGGAATTGGGTCTCGAGTGTTTTATATATAATTTGCATTATATGAGTCGTCATAAAAAAAGCACATCCTTCCTGCCTATATCTCCAGAAAGAATCTGTCTTCCTTTAAAAAAAATAGTCGTCGATATAATGGTTCCCCGAAAACAATCAATAAAACATCTGTTATCAGTAACTCGATAGATTAGGCTATATCCTAAATTTTAATGAATGTGGTCTCTTGTGCAGTCGAATAAATGCAAATAAGCGAATCGAGAAATCAATACAGATAAAACTAGTTCATCGCCTGACCACTTTTACCGAGCATCTTCATCTCACCCATAAATCACGCGTCATCGGGCTCGACGGCAGACTCGTGTTAACGTACAGCCGCATGCAAATAATACGCGCGCGCGCGAATGCTCGCTGATTTATAACGTTACTTTCCATCCGCTTCATTCCTCGAAACTGTAAACGCGCTGTTGTGTGCTTCGAGCCAATAGTAGTGATCTCATCAGCCTCATTAGAGAACTTTTTTTATTTCTGTCTCTCCTGCCGTCTCAATCCCATCGTATCAGCAGCTTCTATATTTATCGCTTCGGTCGATGATTCGCGCGTTTGTTTATGTGTACCTGCGAGTGTCAGTGGATTGTATTTATACACAGAACGAGAGATGGCATAATGTCACCTGTGAGATGCGTGAGAAAATTCAAGGAGAGAGAAGAATAAGCGCGTTAGGTTTTCGAAGAACAGATGCATTTATTCAACGCTCGTGTGATTTTCTGTGTGCGAAATGATACGGAGTTCAGCTACTTGTATAAGTGATATAAACAATTAGATTTTATTGTGGGTAATTTTAAAAGCATATTTTCCGATGGTACTTTACGTCAGCGGAGTAGTGAAGAAATTTATCGATATGCGGAGTTTAAAGCTCCCCGAAGGTGTAGCGGTGTCGAGTAATAATTTTACCGACATTATCTATACTGTATGAGGATTTTTTTTCCTCCGCTTGCATTCGAATCTGATAAGCCGACCTGTTCGATTGAGAAATTTATGGACTGGAACTGTATATACAATGTAATTACTATTAATCGAGGAATAATTTTAGATGCGTTATATATACACACGCTTTGTATTTTTATATACAACCGTGTGATATGCAGTTTTAGATGATCCTAAAATTATTACATTTTCCGTTAAAAATATATAACGAATTCTCACGTAACAAATTTTCGCAACCGCCTTCATTTTGAGCCCAAACGAAATTAAACGAAAAGACAAGTACCGAGTAATTTTTCCCGCCGGCATTACCCAATGCACCTCGAGCTAAGTACACACCGTAAAGAATATAAGCCAAGCAGCTCGCTTATATTCAGGCTGTGGACATAATCGGAGCAGCTCATTGAAACAAAATCTATAAAGAATACACACACACACATAGTCGCTTAATTGTATCAAACTCTCGTACACACTGCAGCCATCAGTCAAAGAAACAACTCATTAGGTCGTATCATAAAGGTATCATACTTAGAGCAGGCGCAAAAGGAGGTTAAACGAGGCGCGAGGGAAAAGAGACCCCCCAAGGCCGCGACGTCGTCGTGAGCTATATAATATAACGAAAGGCTCAAATTGAATCGTTAATTAGGAATGCGTCGACGTATGCGCGTGTAATTGATGGCTGAAATTAATCTTCGTCGTGCACATAATACGTATATATATATACACTAGCTCGCGAATATATTTCGAAATCGCACTGCACAGGATGACGCGGTTTTCCGCGAACTTTGATCATCCTATAGCTTTCTCCGTTTCTCGTCTGTTTTTGTAGGGTAAACACAAGGAGGCCTTGCGCTCGTAGGATATAACGAGGGATCGTCATTATATATGAATACGATGTTTATTGACCGTTTAAGATTCCCCCATTTGGTATGCATTGTGTTCGTCGTATATATAGCGGTATATCGCGCAACTGTCGATAAACTTTTTGCGAGCGTTTGCACAAGCAAACTGAAGAGTATACCGCGTGGTTACGAAGTGTGTCTTTTTTTTATTATAGATAGATAGATATATATATAGTCCAAATGGACTTGCACAATAATAGCGAAATGCGTCAAACCCTCGGGAATTTGAGTAAAAGCAGACCCAATTCCCACACGGGTCGCAGTTCGCCGCATGTTATACGATGACTCGACGAATATAGCCGTCGTTGCATTAGACTTATTCGCGCAAGTAAACACGCCTCTCTTTTAACCTGCGTCTTAACGGCTGATGGCGCTGATAGCATCTGTGTCGCGCCGCGCGAGATGGAAAGTAAGTATCACTGTCGATCCTATCGAGCTCTGGATTAAGAGCAATTTACGCGAGTTTAATTTTATACGGCTCTCTTTTTTTACTTCTTTCTTACAGGGGGATTTATTATCGAGGAGAGATGCTTTCGGTGATTATTTTCTCGCGTGCTGCAGCTGTTATACACGTTGTTGCGTAATACGTGTGTGTGTGTGTGTGATTTTCGAGTGAAAGGGGAAACACGTCGGTGGAAAATTTTGACATTTGGATACAAGTTTGTTGAGGTTTTTTTAAACTTGCATATGAGTTATGCGCGATTGTGCAATTGCTAGGAGAGGATGTGTGTATACGAAATTAAGGCTTTCTAATCTTCCGCCTGGTGGTGATTTACACTGAAATCTGTTTAATTTATCGCGGACTATCCTCTTTACACACGCGATGCACTAAGTCATAATTAAGGTAATTTATGTCACTTTGCCCGATAATATATGTATACATACGCACATACAATAAGGTTATATTATGTAAAAATTCCAGCTAAATTGCGCCGTTAGCCAAATCCACACAAAACCATACTAGTTTGAAAACATAACGATCAGAGAGGAGTTGAAACTAGTCATAAACCCAATTAACTATCGCCACGTATACCTCTCAGCGACACAAAGAAATATACAGAGTCGCGGAGGTGGAAGGAAAGAAATGTCATCGTATAGAGTATAGCGTTAATTAACGATACCTCAGCAACTCTCTCCTTCGACTCGTCCTCGGCTTTGATAAATCGACGCTCGCGCCTTCTAATAAGATGAAACGCGATCGCCTTTCTCTCGTTAGGAGCTCGTCGTGGAAAATGAAAAGGCATGCATTTTTACGAGTAGACGACCATTGCGCAGGACTGGAAGGACGACGGGATATTCGGAATATAGCGGACGCGGTTTAATTGGTGCCGGATGCGGGGATGTATGACTTTTTTATTTTCCGACTTTTCTTCAGCCGAGAGAGGGAAAACTTGAAATGATAATGCCGTGATATAATGGCTTAATACCGCTGATTGGGTGGTTTATACTATACTGTATGCGTTAATTGCGCGTTACGTAAATCATAGAAATTCGAAATATGTAGATGGATCGTCTCCAACGAAAAAGTCAGCTGTCACTCTATACTGTACAGAGTAAGAATTCAAAATGCTCGTCAGCTTAAATATTTTCCTCGCCGCGCATCACACACGTGAAAGTCCATTCGGGGAACCGTTACATATACACATATACATACATACATAAAAGCACGTAATCCCGACGGTTATTAATCAGAATCGCCGGCAGTTTCCGGTCAGGTCCAGTTGCGGTGCGCGCCCGATCATCGTTCCGAATATTTCGCCGGAGGAGTTTCGAGGCTGCTGCTCGCTTTTTAATCGCTCGCGCATTCCTCCGTGCTGTTTTTGCTCCCGTTGCCGGTGTATTACGTATATATACACACGAGTATTATTTCTGTATACATCGATAACAATTATTTTTCTTCAACAACTCTGTTTCGCCTATACATCACGTAACAGCTAGTCGAGAGAGAGAGAGAGAGAATATTTTAATTTCCAAATAAGGAATGAACAAAATTTTCACCGAATTATACACTTGATCGTCAAAAAAAACGAAGCTTCCTCTGCTCGACTCACCTCCTTTACTCCCGTTATATTCCTTCGCCGCCACATATATACCCTCGACGCGTAAGTATATTACACGATCTCACCGCGCTCGGGCTGAAAGTATTCTAAGAACCGAAGGACTGGATTCGGAGCCTGCGTTCGGAATCTTAATCGCGCCGAGAGCGCCTCTCGGCTGGCGCAAAAACCGCCTCTCTCGGCCGATTATTCGCGGCTCTGCAGTGCGACAGTCAGCTTGGCGCGAACGTTTTTATACTTAGCCGCGCGCTGTAGCCGTTATCGTAGATAATGCAGCGCGATATACACGAGCCGACTGGTTTTTTGCCGCCACCTTTGCTCTCTCTCTCTCTCTCTCGGCAGAGAGCTTTCCTTCTTCGGTTTTGCACAGTACACACCTCTCTCTGCCATTTGCTTACGAGTGCAGCGATATGTGTGTGTGTGTGTGTGTATAGAGACTCGCACCGGAAATCGTAACGAGACTAGTTTTTTTTTTATATAAAGATTGCCGACGACGATTTGTGTAAGTGGCGTGGTGATGAGTCTCGAGTCCAGTTTTATTTGGCGGTATATATAGCTTTTTTTTCATTGCGACAGACTGGACGCATTCCGGCGGCTTGTAATGACTCGTTTTTGTACATTGTGTAATAACCGATACATGATGTATATAGAAAGAAATGCTTTTCTATCGGTTAATATAACAAGCCAAAATCGAACGATTTCATTTCATCTTTCTGTCGTCGGGACTGAAATTCCAAAGGGGGGCCGCTACCGAAAAAAGAAATTTTTAATTGCAGTCGCTCGCTCGACATCAATCCAGCGCACCGATAACATCGTGCGCTCGCAGATGCGCATCGAAGGGATTAATTTACCGAAAAAACAAAAAGGAGCTATGTGTGTATACCTCTCTCGAGTTTCCTGCATTATCATCATCAGAAGCTGCTGCTGGGAAGACGCCGGTACGTAAGCTTGCCCGTACTACTTTTGCCGCGCGATCGTCTCGAGATATACCGGCTCCTGACGGATGGCTCTCTCGGGCGCGAGACAGGTGTTGATATTGCGGTTACCCTGCTGTATATCACTCGGGTAATTCTTTCGCGAAGTTGTGTACTTTTTTTGGGAGAAAAAGGAAGTTTTCGGTGAAGATCGGTATCGGTTTAATTTACGATTGATTTTTATAAAACAACGATTTCGTGCTATAATACCTTCGTCTTAAAGAGCACATCAACCCCCTTCGATCGAGGAGCGAGAGAGAGGAGAGAGAGAGAAGCAGCAGTTTTGGGGGCGCACTCGAACGCCTGATTATCGGTATTGTCGCGGCGCGTCTCAAGCACATTCATTTCCAGCCCTGCACCCCTACAGGGGAGGATAGTCGTCGACTATATGCGGGCGGACATCCGTCGACGTCGCGATATTCTATATACAAATGCGTGTGTGTGTGTATACGTCGACGGATCGATTCTCTCGGCTATATTCAAAATTCTGACCTCTTATCGCTTGATGTATTATGATGTGTCTTCTGAAATATTGAACGATCGAGATACGTGATACAGTACACATTTTCTTCGATCAAAATACTCCACTAATATATAATAGGATATTATATCTAAGAAGTTAAAGGACAAAGCGGTGTTTCTGTCGTGCTAATAAATTTCTTAAATATATACCAAAGCCGTGTGTGTGTATATATAGCTGTTGCTCCTTGGCGTCGTTATTCTTGGCATGTATAGTTTGGCTCAAAGCTGGCGTCCCCGGCATGCGGAGACCCCCTTCTTCGAGAATGTCGAGAAGGTCCGCCCGGAACTTAATAAGTAAATTACTGCGTGCAGCCAAGAATGCAAAGTCTCGGAAGATGAAAAAGAAAAACGATATATACGACGACGAGAGGCATTATCGCATCTTTCGGCTCGTATATTTCGTTCTATAATGGTAATGGCTTAGGAACGTCTTACGTGTGTGTGTATAGCCGGAGACGTGACTAGACGAAATATGACGTAGTTATATCGACGAGAGTTTGCGAGATAGTCGTAACAATTCGAGGGGTGACTTTTTCGTTGGTTTATTTATTCGTCGATTATATTGGCTTGTTGATTTTTTAATTGCACGCGTGCTGTTGATTGCCATGGGAAATGCTCAAAGTTTGAGAATAAACATTTATCGCACGTTTTCGGGTTATTAATTTCAAGTCCGTTGCGTAAGAGTAACGATTCGCATCTCTCGGTGCGTTGAATTTTTCTTTTGGGTTATGGTTATTTAAATTTTCCGGATTCAAGTTTAATATACCTATCTTGCATAATAAATACACGATAATAAAATGGGGAAAATCATAGATAAAGCTACAAAAATGTCAATCCGACACTCGAATAAACATGCAAATAAGCGAGCATGAAGCAACGTGCATTGAATTTTAATTTTTTAACTTTCGTCACCACACCGCCACATCTCCTACTAAACCAAAGACGCCCGTCAACTATGCAAAATCCCGATACACACCCGCTCTTCACCTCAAGACTCAAAGTTCGTCGAAGCACGTCTAGCCAGACCGCAATCTTCACGCCGTATACGTCTTATATATATAATATACCCGAATATTATTCCCTACAATCCACGGGAACATATTTTAACGTTCATGGAGGTCCGAAGCGGTGACAGATGTCGAGGCCGATCGATATTTAAAGCCGGCAAATTGGCCCGATGAATGGGACACGACGAATGTCCGAGAGAAGTTGACGGTTCTCTTTTGCGAAAGCTGATACAAGATTGGATTTCGGTGGGTTACTTTTTTTTTCGATCGCTCGATACGCGATACTCTCTCGAGTTTTGGGTAATAAGTTTGCCTCGTGTACGTCGAGTCCGCGAGCATAAATATATCAATCGTGTATGTAGTATATATCTAGAGACCGGAAAAACGAAACGTAACATAAAGCTGTCAGAGGCTGCTAACAACGACAAATTCAATATAATGAAGAAATAAAAGCGCGCGCTCGAAGGTGCATCAGCAAGTCTGAAATCGTCCTTATTCTATCCGGAAAATTGAATTCACCGCGTGTATATATAGGTATAGTATACGTCTGTCAAAGCGGCCTTTCAAGGCGCCGGAGACAGCTGCAGCGGCGTCGAATAGCAAAGAAGGGAGTAGCTCTCACTCTGTACACGTGTATATATATATGAAAGCATCGGCGGATGAGAGGAGACGCTTCGAAGATCATCGGCGCGCGTTTTAACGGTACTCGAATGCCAATTCGTTGGCGATTCTCTTCTCACGTGTGTATATGTGTACTTGTGTGTGTAAAGACTATACGACGAGTTTCAGATGCTAATAACAGGCTCGAGGATTATGAAAAGCCGAGACACGTTATGGTATTCATCCTCTTCGATCGATCGCGTGGAAAGCTTTTAATTGCGCTGATTTATCGTCCGTCGGACTGCGCGGGAAAGTTTTTCTTCATCGCCTGACACTTGCGGCTTTTCTCTCTCTTACTGTACAGAGGCGAAGGTGCTTTTCGCGCAGTCGTTAAACTCTGTGCGCTCTGGCTGACCTTTTTCGATGTTTGTCAATTAGTGCATTATAAATGAAGAGTTGCAGGTGAAATATTGGTCTCTGGCTTTGATTTTTTTTTCCTTTTTTCAAGCTCGACTCGCCTTTATGCGGTTATGCGGATACTAATTAAGATTTTTCTCCGGGAAACTTGTTTGCGCGAGTGCTTGTTTGGATTTTTGCAATCATCGTCTCGGGTATATATATGTTTGCTATTATTTATTTGATGGATTTAATTGGGTACTCGTTAAATCTTTTCACGTATATCATATGAACGAACTTTTTTTTCTTTGTAAGAAAGTAGCTATCGCCAAACAAAATCGGTTGATTTTTTAATGCTTCTCCGCAAAGCGCACATCTGTCGCGTTGTTTAATGAAATTAGTTCAAATAAAAGGATCCGTGATTCGGTTGTCAACTATGTGGGCAATTTTAAGAATGCAAGGGGGAAAACTCGATCGTTGTATACCTCTCGGCGCCACTCGCATAACATAACTTTAGTAGAGGGTGTATTTATTTCAATTAAATTAAGCTTTCAAACGGTTTCGCTATAATGCCGTGGAATCCCTTTAATCCCTTGTTTTCAGTAGCGGATTCGTTAAAAACACCATCAAACATTTCAGCATCGATGCGTCAAGTAATTTCAATTTTCCGTTATATCCATTTACATCAGTTCAAGGGCATACATAATGTAGTAATCACAAAAATACTCACGACGTGAATGGCTTCGGTGTCCCTCCTGAGATCGCCGCTCCTCTGTCCGGCGGTGACAGCCGCGCTGAGGTGGTTATAGTGGTGTTGGTGCAGGGTATTGAGGGTTTGGGTGTAGGGGTCACCGACGAGGTAGTCGAGGTGTTGGGGTTGGCCGAGTCCCGGATGCTGGGGACTTGCCGGTGCGTGATGATGTGAGGGAAAAGGTGGTGGGAAGTAGGGTGGTTGGAAATCCGAGGCGGTAGGCAACGAGGCACCCCCGTGATGGGGCATACCACCGCCGTTGCCGTTGCCTCGGTGCCCATGGTGATGGGCACCGGAGTAAGGCGAACTGTTGCCGCCTCCAAGTGAACTGATGCCGCCATGGCCCGTCAGACGGTCCTGGAAAAAGGACGAAAAAGGTTTGTTAGATTGTAATTATTTTATTTTATTTATGTATTAAAACTTTTTTTTTTTAGTGTGTTATGAAATCTGACGTATTTCGCCAACTCTTTAGTCTATGGCTAGCGGCGATAGGTGGCGCATTGGCACCTTGTTGTTCCCGTCATCGCGATTTACGCTCAGAATGTATATATAGCAGTGTGCTACCTATGCCAAAACTGCCTTGTTGGGCTTTCTCATTTGAGCCGCTCATGCTACAACTGTTTCTACATTGTACCTTTTTAATTTTAGTCGAAATCATTTTCGAATTTATCGATACCTTATGCACACATTGGTCTTACCATTGGGTACGTGTGGATTTTGTTTTTAGGTCTCATCATGCTGTATCTGCCGACAGCTTTTTTTGCATAGTATACTAATAGGCGGACAGAAACGATCAAATCTAATAGGCTTTCTCCCTTGGATATAAATAAGGAGCAATCACTTCGAAACTCTGTATATTATGAAGGGCGAGTGTCTAAAAAGTATAAATGAAGGTCTATTTCTAATTTAATATGAGTTTCATTTCATGAATGCTCTAATTTTTTAATATATCAAATATCCTTATGGTTTCTGATGGGCGCAGAACTGCGGCATATGGATAAAATGATACACTCAATTCAACTGAGGAAATTCGCATGTATATAAAATCAGAATTTCCATACCCACGACCAGAACCATATAGAATGAAGAAACGCAATCAAAGTTTGCAATGAAAAAGGCCGCCGCAGCAATATGCCTCGAAAAAATTACTCAAAAGCACGTATATATCCCTTAAATTAACATATTTATACCTCGCGTTTCAAAATTCAGCCCTACCTCTACACCGATAATCCCGCAATTTTAATGAACTGATTCCCATGCTCGTAAACATTCTCCTCGCGAAAAAAAGCTCCTCTCGAACAAACGCATCGTATGGCATTTCCATAAATAAAGCGTTTGAGCTTGCTCTCGCCACGAGAGATCCCGTTTATTCGCGGCTTATGAAACTGCTGCTGTGTCGGTATACAGTCCGATCGCATAAATTTTTTGACCGGTTGCTTATCGCGAGAAGAGGAGCAGCAACGCGTGGGTGCTTACACAGAGGAACAAAGCCGAGCGAGCGACAGCCAAAATGAATGGGAATAAAATTCTCGCGGATTAGCCGAGCCGGCTGTAGAGAGTTTCGAGAAGTGTAGTAGCATTTTAGTTTCGTAAATTACTGCTGTTTCATTGTAGGCTTTCATGGAATTTTAACATCCGAGTTTGTGTACAACGTTGCTTATATACTGATATTTTTTAAAGGGGTATCTACGCTACATTCATTTAAAATTCAGTTTCGATAAACATTCAGAGAGAATGAGTAGTAAAGTGCAATTTTAGTTCGACGTGTAATGCTTGCAAATTGATCATTTTTCTTCGAATTCATTACACTGAAACGGCCCGATGGAATTTTAAAAAAATTTACAAGGGCTATTACTTAAAAAAATCAATTACTTTTAAGACATAAGGTATATCCAGAGCAGATACTTTGTATATATACCGATTTCCCTATTATAAACTTTCCAGGACACGACGCGATAAAATAAATCGCGACGTCCCCGTCATAACTTAATATCAATTAAATCAGCCATTCGTGCCATCAAAGCATCGGGAGAAAAATCGTTCCGCTTCGTATATATACGAACAATCAATTAACTATGCAAACAAATCCCATAATAACACAGTTGACGATGATCGACCGAGTGCCTATATTAGGTATACCACATCAATATCAGTTAAACGCGCAACTCTCGTCTCTCAGTTACCTTTTAATAACGAAATTCAGCGCGTTTCACACGAAAGCGCGCAATTTACTTTCGGGCTCTCCGAAAAAGGCCAGTCCCATCGCGATAATAATTTACCGCAAAGAAATCGTCCGGAGAGCGAAAAGAGTCCCGCGCGCTTGCAATTTATGGAAAAAAAAAGAAAGAAAGAAAGAGGAGGAGAAAGAGGAACGAGGAAGACACGGGAGCACGTATGCGTCGTAATGTGTAGCTGCCGTCGCAGAGAGAAAGAGAAGCATAAACTATGCAAATCCGGGGAGTAGCAACCTGTCGCAACACAAATAGCTCACGGGCAGAAAATGTAGGTGTGTCGCCGCGCTGAGAGAGGATCTTCCCGCGATGCTTATTCTTCGAGTCTCGAGGATAACTGTGCACGCATCGGGTGCATCATTGCGCATCAGAGGCTTATGGGAAAAAGAGGAGGATGTGAGAGTGTGTGTGAGAGAGAGAGGAGTTGATAAAGAGAAATGAGGGGTATCGATACTGTTAGAGGTTAAGGGGGAGTGGATATATACATATGGTGTATACCTTCGTTATTAATGATTTTGTGAAAGTTTTATTTATGATTTTAATATACGCTGGAAACACCGGTGGAACATTGACAAATGTTTATTAAATCGTTAATTTGTTAAAATAATCGCAGCACTGCGTATATACGTATAACCTGACATATGTTCTTTTAAACGCAACGTTTTTATCAGGATGCCAATCGCGATATATACTTATTCATATATAAATTAATGCGCTCTCTCTCTGCCTTCTTTTAAATATATAAATTAATGATGAACGAAAGTCAGACAAGAGCGCTCGTTAATGAAATTATCGCACAGCGAGTGCGACAAAGAGCGCAGCGCAAGAAAGTGTATTACATAAATATAGCGGTCCAGAAAAACCGTACCTAAGTAGCGTCAGATCGTATCTCGCGTGATAATCCGATAAGTCGTTATTAGAGATAATAAAGCACCGCAGGAAGGCTTCTCGCACCTCCGTTTCGATCGGGCCATTCATAAATCCTCCGATGATTTTCTCACCTCCGGGGCATTATGCGTCATCGAGCCTATTCGAGAAGTCTATAGGTAAGAGCGTGTATATCTGGAGCGACGGCGATGATTCTCACGTTTTTGGCGAGAGAGGACCTCGTTTTGATTTTTTTTTTTTTTTTTTTGCACAGGCGACTTTTCGGGGCTACGACTTCCTGTTGTGTTCTAGATCGGGATTGATTAAGCGATCCCGTAATTACTCTGTGTCTTCGATTAAAAAAGAAAATTAAGGATCGTGCGAAAGTGTTATATTACGTTCCTCCCAGCGCGATCGAGATTAAATATTGCCGCTGATGTGAAGAAACAAAAAATTGCGCGCTTTCTATATAATACATAAGAAACGGTATTTAATTTGTCTCAGTGTGTATTATGTGGTGCTGTCGAATCGATGATAAAAAAAAGGCGGCGTACGAAGTACCTGTAATTGAAATATTCCGAGAACGATGCGAGAAGTGAAAAGCCTTTAGAAAGGCCTCTCTCGGATGGACACAAAGGTTCGCGATATATGACGCGATATTAAAAACGGTCAAGTGTGTTTCCATATGCACGTATGTGTGTGTATAATGGGAGTCAATTTTCCATCCCCTCATCAGTGGGATATTGGTATTCGTAGTGCCGGTATTTTGCGGTTACGCGGATATATGAGCTTTGATATTAGTCACTGGGACGCTGTACTTATACTCTTCAGAAAGTGTGTTAGTCGAGCAAAGGTCGTAATGAACTGTTGGAAATGATTTTTTTTTTCGCGTAAAACTAGTTTTCAATAAAATGAATAATGTAGCGAGTGAGTCAATGAACGAATAATGGAGAGTTGAATGAAAACAATGAATGATTGGAATGACTGCGTATATTTGCATAAACTAAGCGGTTAACTGAGTGAGCTCGACTCGATATATTATTTAAATCGTTATAATTCATTATTCAAAACACTTAGTACTCTAAGAGAGTGACGATTCTATCAATCACCCCCACTGACTAATTTGTTTTCTTCGATATTTTACATACTGTAAGTACGCTACTCTTGAATAAAAAACAAATACAATAAATAACAAGTTACGCAAAAGCTCAAATTGATTACCATATACAGTAACAACCGCATATATATACAAGTTTACACTGGCCAAAACTCAAAAAAAAAACAACCTTCGCGCGCATTAAAAACAAGCGCAATAAAATCACTGCCAATTAATTTTTCCCCGGCGCGAACACAGTCATCCGAAAAACAACGAAACGCGTTCAATCGCATAATCACCCGATATATTTCGCGAACACACAAAACTGGTCCACATACACACACACATACAGCATTTACGTCTCAATACCTCCGAAAAAGCCGAGTTTTACGCGCGCATAAAGATCCGCCGCGGATAAGCACATGTATAGGTATACACAAGAGTCGTCCCCCTTTTAGCTGGTACACATCCTCGACGCGCGCGTGCAGCCCTCGCGAGATACCATCTGTAATATCTTCATGGTCGCCGCCGCCGCCGGACTTGCATAATCAAAGGGATGCATCCGCTCCGCGCGCGCGATTATCCGCGCAAACTGTGCAATTCATGCGCGCGCTCGCGTTGCCCATTATTCGCATCTTTTCCGTTTGTTTCCTCGCTTTATTTCTAGCCGGGATGTTATATGTGCAGAGTCTGTGTAAGAGAGAGGCAGGATGCGAGTTGGTTGTGGATTTTTATAAGAGGGTTTGTTTTTCTATACTGGTTGTGAGTGCGGTGGTCTGTGCTGCTGTATGTGTGTGTGTATATAGTTTATGTGTTTTTTTTTTGTCGGAGATGGGGATTGTTATTTGAATAGAATTATTTTTGTGGATTATTATTCAGAATAAACAATGCGGATAATGTTGAGTGTGTATTAATTTATCGTTGGTATATATAGACGAGAGAATGGGAAATTTGATAACTCTGGAAATAATGGAATACTTTCGCCTAATTGCCTGAAAATACCGGAGTTCGCGGCGGTGCTAAAGATAACAATCAGTAATGACGATAATGTAAGTGACTCTCGCCGACTAACCGATTCCAATGGCGACAGACATTTCTGAGGTACAAATTACTTCCCCATTATGTATCTAAACTTTTACTGAATGCTCGCTATCAATTAGTGTTCGTCGAAAGCAAAGTTTCCATTTCCTTCAGAACCATTTAAATTCGGTTTTGTTTTCGAGCTTTTTCGTGTATATCTCGGAACATTTTATTGTTAGATATTTGTCTCTCTCAAAAAGAAAAAGCGCAATTAAAAAAAACATTTTTGCAACAATTAGTTTTTAATTTTGTGCGTGGATAAAATAATAAAAACTGAGTGCAAGAACAATGCAGAGGCTTTGGAATTACTAAACTTTTACTGAATAAATTTTAAAGCCCAAAAAATATTTTTTAACTACTTGTTTTTCCCTTAATAACTGTGAAACAGAGAGAAAACTCCTGTGATTATAAAGCATAATTTCACGGATAACCAGCTGCGCCTAATTGAGGTAAATATTTTTAATGTAATTTGGAATCGCACATGTTCGAGTAATGAGACAAGAATCCGCAGGATTTTTATTTACACGACGGCGGTATACGTAATTGACATTTTTTGTCGTAACATACTTTATATTTCAAATAAGTGAGAAAATTATACGCTTAATGAAGTAATTATGAAATAATTAACTCAAATACTGCATTACGCATGATTATTGCGACAGTTGACTCATTTAAAACTGAATACACTTATATACATATATAACGTATTCCGCGAAAAGTTATTTTAAATTTTTTACGCTCGAATTAATTACAATTATCACATGATATTCCCCAGCACAAAAAATCGAGTGTATAATATATCAAATACAAAATCACCTCAACTTCGATGACCGTGGTCATGTCCACGTGCGGCGCATAGCAGAGCGCAAGTTTCTCGGCGCTCGGCGCCTCCGTGCGCGGTGGAAACATCCCGAGGACCTCCAGTTTGCCAATATTTTCCTCGAGGCTCACTAAGCCTCGATCTTCACTCGCGGAACTTCACAGCCCGATATCTCGCGCTAAAATCTAAATCACCAACAGAACTTTTTTTTCCACACTGTGCACACCATCACACGATCCTCTATTATTATAATCCTCCCCGCAGATATACACTCGCGTGAAAAAAAAAAAGTATATATACTATGCGAACGAAAGGATATACAGTATAGAGAGTATTTGTCGCTTCACTACACTAGAAAGAAGAAGAACAAGAAGAGAAAGAGCAGCAGCAGCCGACGCGTGACGGAACAGCTGATCGTCATCGCGCGAGTGATAGCGCGTTGCGCGCACGGACGAGTATAATACACACTGAGAGTATATCTCGCGCACGGACGCAGAGAGAAAGAGAGAGAGAGAGAGAACGCGCTCGAGTGCGCGGCTACGACTGTGCCGCCTCCTCTATTCGGCTTGCGCGCGCGCGTTTGCCTTTACCACCACCTTTCGGCGATCCTCTATAGCGCAAGCCGCCGTAGGGACAGTCCGCCAGTGCGCTACTATTGGAGCTGCGCATTTTTCGAGGCGTGTCACTTTCACGCGAGCGCCGATGTTGCCTCCGGGCTTTTCCCCCTTTGCTACGGTTCTTGGCCTTTTTTTTCTTCTTTTTTTTTAAAGGACCAGCCGGCTGTGTCTTTTGCTTCGAAGATTATTAGTGGCGGTGCGGGTGTGAGGGGTGAGAAACGCGTGTGGCTTTGTAGGGGGTGATTTTAATTTATGGTAATGCGATCGATTTTAAGAGAGACTCATGGGATCGGTGTGTGTTACTTTGAACGCTATTTAATGGGATTATGCATGGGAATACCGCTGGATAGTTTGTTTTTTCTGATTTACATATGCCTGCAGTGATATATCTAAATGTGGATTGCTACCCCCTTGTATTCTCACGTGAACTTGGAATTTTTTCTCTAAATATTATCGTTGAAGAACAACAAGAAAAAATAGTCTCCTTTATCGCTCGCACCTTCGTTCCCGTACGGTTCATTCCCTCAATCATTCCAATTCACTTGGACTCTCTCTATGCGCGCGTTTTCTGAAAGATCCATCATCGTCCGACTGGGCTTTTGTTGCACACACACGCATGTTTCATCGGTTAATTCATTAATCATGCGCTGGCCGTCATGAAATCCCAAGAAAGCGCGGAGGCTGTTCCTTTGAAGTCGTATTGAAGCTTCAAGTCCTTGCGCAGAGGATTCGCGTCTTAATTAATGTCGCGATGACGGCAAATGTAGCTGATGATGGCGAATCATCGAGTTATTGCCTGATGCTTTTTCATGAAGTCCGTGGGAATCGTTTACTCCAAAACACATTTATATATATAAATCGAATGATCATTTGTAAGAACTCCAAATTAGAAAAATGTAAAACTCTCGACAAATGTACATGGCATAATCATCGCCGAAAATCCGGAAGCCCTCGAGCGGTATACACACGGCACCGGTAGTAATAATAGTAGTAGTAGTTACTCCCCACCAGTTATACCGTCTACATCGAGAGCCCCCTTATACCTTGGCGCAGAGGAGCCGCCCCAGACATGCGCTTTCGAGTATATCGGAGAAGGGGCGTCGGGATAGCAAAGGAAGACTCGACTTGCCGATCGAGACTTTATAAAGTATATGTATGTATGCGCGAAACGTGTCATTGCTGCGGCTTGATGATAGAGTGCAGAGATGTGTGTGTGTGTGTGTGTGTGCTCTTGAGGAATTAGATAGAAGGCCTGTGTAATTTGTCGGTTATTTCGCGCGTGTGATGCGCGGTTTACTTGCGGATTTTGTGCGTGATTTATTGGCTGATTCGATTTTGCCAGGGGTTAATTTTGATTGCAGGGTTATCACGCTTGTCTTCGTATATTGGAATTATAAGAAAGTGTGTGTGGTTTATTTGATTGCTGTGTGTTATGTATATTACGTTTTTACATTTTGCACTGGGTTATTCAGAAGTGAAACTGAAAAGTTTTCCGATATATAAATTTGAAAGTATTATCAAAAGCCTGTATACCTCTATAATCCATAAAACACAGCCGCAGCGATAAATTCAAAGATGTGAAACTAGAAGCACACACTCATTAGGCATGTATATAAGCTTATAGGTGAACGGTATTTTTACACTGTGACTTTGTGGCATATATCATATGCGGGACATGCAGAGAAATTTCCATTTTAATTCACTTGCGGGGATAGGTCGTGGAGTCGTGATGACGATCTTTACATAATGAGAGTTCAGGAGTTCGACGAAAGTTAATATATTTGAGAAACGTGTGATATATGCCTTTTTCATATATGCCTATATTATAGTTCTCTTACCGAAGTAAAAATGAGGGAATGTGACGCCATTATTTTATAAGTAGAAAGTCTCTTTTTTGAAGTATATATAGGCGCGCACGTGAATAACCTGTTTCGAAAAAGGTTCTCGCGTTACTTAATGTAAAGAGTCAGAAAAACTGAACTTTAGCTGCATTTGTAATATAGCTAAACTGGTGAAATCCTTTTTTTACCCAATTGATTGATAGTCAAGCGAGGATTGCATTTGAAACGTTGCTTTTATTATGCAGTCGCAGTTAATTAACTTGGTAGCAACAATTTAGTCCGATAAAAGAAGTTTGATTACCCTCGCGTATATATAACATAATTTATAACTCTTTGCAGGAGAGCATGTTTTTATAGTTTTGAATTTTGATAAGTTGCATTACAGCGAATGACAAACGAGTATACACATTGCAATCGATATCGTTAAATTAAAATTTGTAGTGCAGGAAGTACATAAAAAAAGACATCGAAGTTTCTTGTATATAGATTTAAATCATATCGATCTTTTAAAAAAATCGGAAGCTGCAACCCAGTAACGCTCACACACAGCCTAGAGGTAAACGCCTGAAGCCGCGACGTCACTCGATTCAGATAACCATATACCTACTCTTAATTTTTCGTTCCACGCGTTTAATCGAACCTCGCGGTACACGCAGAGAAATCTGCGCAACGATATAATAGAAGGGCCAGGGCGTAATCGATTCGCCCCGAGCTCTCGAACTTTCGCGCTCTTTTTAAAATCGCCTGACACCAGAGGCTACAACACGTGCGGCATCAGGAAGATATTTTGCATATGTGGAGCGATTTAGATAGTCGAGCGGTTAACTTTCTGACGTCTTATGGAAGCAGTAAAAAACATCGGTACCGAAAGTATGCCGTTATCGACACTGTTCACGCTTATATTTTCTAATGGCCAATTACGTGGCTGGATTTTTCACGGCTGACCGGTATTATATATATATTATATCGTTTATCTCGGAGATTTACACGAAAGTTTTGAGGAGTGTGTAAGCATCGATCTGGCCGAGGGTTGTCAAACGGGATTTTTCGACTGTCCGATGGAGACGTGTATCTATCGTGGCTGATCCTGTTTGTGACAGCCGGCGAGCCTTAGATGATGATGAAGACATTCAGAAATTCTAACGCGTCGTTCGGCTCCTCGTGACTTTGATTTAATATCGGTTTCACTATATTTTTTTTTGTCATTCGTACGCAGTATTCAAAAAGAATGTAACGAATAAATAAGTTTTTGTACAACAAGCAATTAAACGCCTTGCATAACACCGCGCAAGAATTTGATGAAAAATGTTGAAATATTTTACGGCATTTATTATTAGGGTTTATTTTGTTATCCCTTATTAAGAAACGGTAACGTATGCGAGTTCGAAATTAAGAAGCTATATAAACGCAGATCAAAAGAAATAAAATATTTTATCTCCTTTTAATTGAGGCTCGAGAGAGTAGACGATTTTGTAACGACGATATAAAATTAGATCATTAAGAACTTTGTTATACGATGTTTAAATCCTTAATAAGTTTAATTTATTGAAGTAATAACGCGTTTAAGATGTTTGCAAAGTGAACCTGCATTTTTTTTAACGCAATTCGCGAGATACGTTATATTATTGCGCAGGTATGCGTTGAAACTTGCAGTTTCGTCGAGCCTTTATTGCAATTTTACACGTTCTTTTCGCGCAAGTAATGTTTCTAAAGTTTGATTAATGGAAAATGAAATGTTATTCAACAAACTACCGCCGTAAATTAATGACTTATCCCAAATATCCACCTGAATCTAATGCCTCCTCTGAGAAGTGCCCATACAAATCATACAGAAAAAATAAATCCGACAGGTCCCCTTTCTCCAATTCGTTAAACGCCAGCAATAAAACTACATAATTCTCCTGCAATATCGAAACAAGCTCGTCTAATTTTTCAAAATCCCAAGAAATACGAGCTCCTAATAAAGAACGCGCTTATATTAGGAAATCAAAATACGAAATTGTCCAGACGCGCAGCCGTTACATCTCGGTACGCAACAATAAATCATTTTATTAGAAAACGCAGAAAGGAAAAGCTCCGTTTTAATCGAGAAAGCCTGTGTCTGCTCTATCGGAGAAGGATTAAGCACATATGAAGTGTAGAGGACGAATGCGGAGAGACGATTGATGTATAACGAACTATGCCCTCGTCATTTTCTCTCGACTGTCATAAATTTCATGGCGCAAAGGGCTACTCTCACATGTGTGTTTATAATGATCTGAGCTGCTGCTGCTGCAGCTGAGATTGTAGGCAGCACAAAGTGACCGGCCGCCGCTTATTAGCGGCTTCGATCGTCGGGGTCATGATTTTATTTCCCTGCGTTCCGATAACTCATTAGGTGTTTGATGATTCTTCCTTTCCTCGGATACGTGAGAGGCGAAATTTATGAGGTTTATTGCGGTGCTTTATTATATACGCGCTTAGGAAAGGTCAGTAGGCGATCGTTAATCAAGAATATTTTAATTTATAAGGATGCGTTCTAAAAATAATTATTATCTCGATGGTTGATTTGAATATAGCTGAGTGAACTCTCTGCGATGGTAATTTAAAAAATTGAGAGCATTTTATTGAGACATTTTTAATCACCGACTCTTAATTTCGTGTATTTTAATTGGCTGGAGATGTCATAAAAAAGAAAGTCATATTTTTTTGATTAACGAACACATTCGATGTATGGCTTTCATTTTCTGTATAATCAGGAAGAAAACCGCGATGCGAAAATGATCGATTTTGGCAGTATTCGTGAACTTTCTCTGTAATGACAGTAACGCTGTGTATACAAGCACGGAATCTTGAGAACTAATAATTACACGTGATTTTGGGATTTTTTCTCACAAACCTTTATAATTTTCCCTCACTCTCCACTATATGTCTGCATTCCATAAAACACCTACTTTAAAAGCATCAAACTTTATTGTGCAATCTTTATACCCTTATGTTACACATTTTTCTTTTATTACGCGGTGTATATCCTGTGTACTTTACGTCTTTATTACACACATACGCAAACTGTTTAACCTTTCTCTGCCGTATGTACACTAAAAAAATCATAATTAACGCAAGAGTTCTTTTTTTTTTTATTCTTGTTTATTACTGAAGGAAACTTGCGGAGCTGTCGACGGGATCATAAAAGAGACTGCAATTTTCGGGACAACAAAAAGAAAGAGCCTCTGATGGATCCAAATTGCATTACGATGTGTCAGGCAATTACGTGCGATTAAGGTCCGCATCTCTCTCTCTCGGCGAGGTTAACTTGGAAGTTTGGCATCGTTGAAGGGTTTTAATTTCCAAAACGGTAATTTAAAATTATCGTTTGTTTAAGTGACGTTGCGAAAATGCGTGCGCAAACAGGAAACATATATATATATGCAAAGCAAAAGTGTTTCATTATAATTACAGCCTCGTTATAACGTGTATCAACTCTATTTTTGCATACTTTTCTCTCGGCATCAGCGCGGCGTGTTTTCGTGTTGAAATTATTTTTAAAAGTCCACATCCTTTAACAAAGTCCGAGAGTATAAAATATATTCCGAACGCGCAAATGAATATGTAACGACGAAAAGGGCCCAGGAAGAAGCAGCTACACAGTCGTCGCGATAAGAATTAAAAGCACGACAAAGCCCGGCAAGAAAGAGAGTCTCCGGAAACGCCGAAGGGAAAGAGGATCTCTCGCACACGCGCGCGCGCGCGCGCGCGAATAAAAGACGCGTAACAGAGCCGAACCAAAGATTCTCTCTCTTCTCTTCCCTCTTCTTCATACAGAGTATACCCATACACTTCTTCTTGCCTCTATACACACATGCATCGGCTCACAGGAGAGGGAAGCCGCTAAACGGCATTCCAGGCGTCCCAAGTCCAGCGCCACCCAACGGTAACCATCGCCTCCTCTCGACGCCCTTATCTTTCTCTTTTTCTCTCCTTCATGCGTCATATACACCGTATATTAGGTGCACCGACTCTCTGTGTGCCAAGCCGCGCGACACTACTTTCCCCCTCGGTATTGTCGCGAGGAGACGGACTTTGTGAAAGGTGCGGATGCTGCTGGGATGCTGTAGCGGTTTTTGAGGCTGCCTTGATGAGATGATTAATTGCGCGATGCCTGGGAAGGAGGCTACGGGATGTTATCGAGAATTATTCGCGAAAATTTTCGAAGACCTGTTAACATCACACGGTGATTATATATATATACGTGGATTTTTTTAATAACGACGATGAGGGGGATACGACGAGTGCATATAATAATACACTGTTTCTAGGTATTTGTTTGATAGGGGTCTTGAAGAAAAAAAGAGTGACGGTAAAAAGTATAATAATGATTGGCAATGAATTTCTTGTTACGGTTTCGAAATTTTAGAGGCAATAATTTTTGCATGACGACATTATTATCAAACCTGCGCTGTGTTTTATTGCTCAATGGATTTATGATTGATAATGAAATAGCGCGCGAATGATTGCGCAAAGCCGTATATTAGCTGCATTCGAAGAAAATATACATGAAAATAAACACTGCAGTTATTTTATGAATTTCTTCGATGCTGCATAGTTATTGAAACGAATACGAAGAAAGTTGTGTACGGACCTAATATAACTTTAAAAATTTGCATGTAGCATCAGTATATAATAATAAGTAAATTAAATTTGGTCCCCAATTTTCAATTTGAATGAGATCCATAAACGTTATTTATGCATTCCATTCCTTCCGACAACCGTCACGCGTTTCTTAAATCAATTAATTTAATCACCTACATATACGCAGCTCGTCCAACAAAAAAAAACCAAAGGCTCTTAACTTTCTTATACGTATTATATACGCGCGCGTCGATTCAGCGAAAACCCTTCACGCACTTCTCGCCGTATATTTTTCGCCACCGCCGATTCCTCGTACTAGGGAAAGTGAAAATGCAAATGAGAAAGTGCAGCAGCAGCAGAGAGCTTGTGTATCTTCGCGGAGCGAAAAAGAAACAAGAGGGCAAAAAACGAAGACACTATAGCCGCATCAGATGCGTCGAGATAAGCGGTCTCTCTCTCTTTCTCAACAGGTTTTTCGGCTCACCGAGAGCGTGAAAATCATTTGCATGCAAACTCGAGACCTGATGCGACAAAAAGCTTACACACATACGAGAGAGAGATCGGCATCACCCTTTTGTACACCGTACCGCCGAGCGATGGATCGTGTGCGTAAGACCTGCTTTTTTTTGCTGTACGAAGAAAGGGATATACGTGGAAATTTTGTAAGGCGGGGAAATTCAATGGTTGAATGGCGAGAGCGGAGGGAAAAAATTTAACGGGTCGTGCGTGATTTTGCGCAGAATGAAAAGAGAAATTTTTACATCGAACGAAGTGAGTGTCAACGCAGCTTGTAATTACAAGCATTTTTTTGACGCTCTTCTGTCTGACTATATAGTCTGTAACTACTTGTATAAACCGTGACTCGTCGCGTCTTCTTAATAAAAACTCGTGCTCTAATTCCTCTTGTAAACGCTCTTAAATCTGAAGTGCAAAGATTTATTAGCGCACCTTTCGCGATTATTCAGCATCACAAAGGAGAGAAAGAGAGAGAGAAAAAGACAATTTGCGCGAGGAACAAGTGAAAGAGAAGAAAGAGAGGAAGGAGGAACAACAAAAGACGGGGTACAAGTACATTTCGTAGTTGCATGTCGCATCCCGGCAAACGAGAGAAGAAGAAGAAGAAGCGAGCGATCCACGAGGGTTCGAGTTAACGGGACAGAGAAGCGACAGCGCACTATAACCCACACCGGCGCGTCTCTTATATATATATATACGCGAGACACACGTGGCGGCGTGGGACTACCCGCGGCGATGTCTGTCTTCTTATTTCTGCCTCTATTTCCTCTTTACTTTTCGCCGCTTTCGAGGATATACCTACAGCCGGTGCCGTTTAGTGATGGCTAATATGTGCGCTGTTTTATTGCCATGAGTGATTCTGACGGATTCTTTTTTTCTTACGTGATTAATCATACTGCTATATTTCTCGAAAAAGGTAAGAGAGACTGAGTGACATATATAAATTCGTACACATGCTACCGGATGTTATACACGTTTTTTTCTAAAAATATAAATCCGTTAAACAGAGACCTCGAAACTCCTGTAGCCGCAATAAAATGACGCGTTCGCGTAGACGGCACAAAAAATAAAAAAAATATGACGTTATAATAAATACTTTACTACAGTATTACAGAACCCACTACGCGAAAAAGAAACTATCCGCACACATATATATCCACACAGCCATTCATGATTGATCCTCCAAAAGTACACACAAGCAGCTCTCGCATCAGGAGATTTACAAGAGAAGCCGCGGCGTATATCAGTCACTCGTAGGCTCGTTCAACGCCTGAGAGCTGTTAAAGCTCTGACGTTTTATGCGACGATTACGGCTCAGCGAATGTACTGATAATCTTTTACGACTGGCCGCGCGTTGACCCGTGGAGAGAGAAGACACTGCGCTCCTCCTTCGCCGCAGTGAATCCGGTATGTACGGTGATTTTTACACTTGGAGCATCGTCGGCTCGATCGTTTTACCGGTTTGAAATTATTATGTACCTTTTGGAATTTTTGCGCCCGCCAAGTTGGGGCAGCGATTTTAGCGTTATTTATCGAGATGCTTTTCGTCGGCTTGTGCATGGATGTTTATTATATATCCAGTGCAGTGATCTGGTTTCTATAAGGTGTTATATAGCATTTGTTTACTTTTAGTTTTCGAACTTTATATGTATGGAATAAAGCATCGGACGGTACGTATACATATATAAACTTCGAAGAAATATGATTTCAATTTTATATACGGAGATTAACAACGGCGAAGCTCGAAAAAATTTCGCAAAAACAAGAATCCATAACCACACGCGACAAACCACATAAACGCGCTCTCCTGGTATATATCCGTTCGCGATTTAACGACTCACAATCGCAATTACAGCAATTTTCTCTTTCTCTCATATAGTCGCTATGTAGAGGAAAAGCTCTCCTCCTATATACACTTATTCGGACTGATGCTGCGAGTATAGCGTTTAATCGATCATTAATGACTCGAGAGAGAGAGAGAGAGAGAGAGCGCGTATTGCGGAACGCTGTAGGATTTGTCGTCGTTTTTCGCCGCCGCGAGGGAAGCTACTGCCTAACTAACATCAATTAGGCGAGTCGTGTTATGCTAATATCCGCGCTCGCGCACACGCACCAATCATCTTTCGCTCGCTCGCTACTCGCCCGTGTATTTAGTGTATCTACTAGCGGAGAAGTTGTCCTGTGCGGCTGTACTGTTATTACGCGGGTATACACGACGACGTTGCTACCGTACGACCGATATGTGTGCGTATACACCGTGTGTGTCTCGATGTAATAAACAAGTGCGCGAGTGCTCGTATAGTGGATGACGTGTGTCCCGAGTTAAAGGGGAAAATGAAAAGTTATGTGCAGAGGTTCGAGAGAGAAGCCGCGAAAATTTGTACCTTTTCACTCGTCCTTTTTTTCTTTACTGATATGGGCTTTGATGTGTGGACTACTGCGATTTATGTTATACCGCACGATTATGTCGCGTGATTTAGAGGGATGGGATTATACGCGCGCAGAAAAGGAATCGTGGGTGTGTTTTGGTTTTTTTTTCTGCGGTTTGTTTGTGGGATATTTTAAAATTTAGGAGCAATGTCGTTATCGTTCACTGCGGATCATCACGATCGTTTTTACTAACAATAGGATAATATGGGTATATATAGCTTACATTAACTAATTTCTAACTGAAATTAGGTGGAACTGCTACCAGTATATTGCTTTTAATATGAAAACATTATATAGTATTAATAGATAGTATAAATATGGTATATACTAATGAAAATATTAGTATATTTCGAAGGACTTTCAATATGCGACACAGATCATCCAAACGAGTTATTTTTTACATTATAAACTCTAACAACTTGGCATTAGTTTATAGCATGAATGGCCAACACCCCTTGTTGTTCCAGCCTTAGTGACACTTGCGTGTACAATTATTATTACATTTTCTAATAATTTTACAAAATTCAAACTAGTCCTCCTCACCTCACTCTCATGCATAAATACATGTCTCACTGCCTTCGGGTATAGGCCGATAGGCGGACAGCTGCCGCCGCCATACACAAGCACCTATTATTATTATGCATAAATCTAGCTCGTGCATCATATAGTCACATGAGAAAAAATCACGTCTCTCTTACATGGTGTCTTGCACCGAAAGGATGATATACCTCAGGCGTCGTTTG
Organism: Cecidostiba fungosa; assembly: GCA_900474305.1. NCBI lineage: Eukaryota > Metazoa > Arthropoda > Insecta > Hymenoptera > Pteromalidae > Cecidostiba > Cecidostiba fungosa. Next base: position 15,022 of record UCOJ01000470.1, on the reverse strand, counting down.
CACCTGCGACCGAATCGTCCTCAGGCGTCATAATGCTCGCGGGAACTTCAACTATATCTACCCGCGTTTTCCTTCCGGCATCACGACGCTCTAGATCACGGCTGGTAAACGACTCGTTTGCGAATTTTTGATGGTGTCGACCGACGTGATTTATTGCTCAAATAATTAAAGTGAATTATATGCTGCGCGATAGAATTTAAATCGCGATGTAGTTTATTATATAGAAGCTGAGCTTGATTATTTGTCCAACGAGCGCTTTGTAACAATCATACAACTCGAGATCCGTCATTATTATAAACGTAAAAAATATCTCGAGCTCGTTATAATTATGCGTAAAATTCCGAATAAAAAAGAGTACATAAGCACATCAAAAAACGAGCTCGAGTTCAGCGAATCTTATGCGCAGTTCGCGTGTACCGGCGAATTCTTTATCACGTCATAAAACATCTGTAAATCGAGCGCACACCGGCGCGCGAGACAGTTTGGAAAATAAAAAAGCAAGGACAGAATCCCTCAGCTCACTACTGGTCACGTACGCTTGAAAGAGAGACGCGTACGTGCGTCGCGAACTTTCTTATCTCGTTGCAGCTTTCAATTATCCTTACCGTTACGCGACGGCGTGAAATCATCGCAGCAGCATCACGCAAGAGATATATATTAGGCATTCGCATTAAAATGAAGAAAAAGAAAAGCGCGGGAAATTCAAAAAGCTCGCGCGCGATCTTTACGAGTCGGCAAATTGCGCCTCGGATCAGGAGAGTTTCGAGGCCTGATTACGAGAGAGCGGCAAAATTTACATGGGGCAATTACCGCTGCGGCGAATCGCTCGGGCTCTTAAATTACTTACCGAAACTTTGCTGCTGCTGCTGCGCTCTTGTCAAACGCTCTGTGTGTATTCGCGGGGAGACGTGAAAGTCTGAACTTTTTGCGCGCGGTCTCTCTCTCTCTCTCGGTGCGGCGGGTCTCGGAATTTATTGTAGTCTTGTTCTGTCGTACGCAATAAGTCTGTTCGCCGAAATACTTTGTATTCGCGCTTTTGATTCGTCGTTAAAATATTTTGTTGTTGTCGTAAAGTAAACGAATTTAGTGATTTTTTTTTAATTTTTGATATCGAATATTTTTGGGTAGTAAAATGATGCAATGTTTGTTTGGTTGGTGCAAGACTTACGTATAGTGTCAGTGGGATGATTTAAAAAAGTCGTATAATTTTGTCAGTAACTCACCTGCAACAGAAAAAAATATCAGATTAGAAATAATGTTTCTTTTTATTCAGAAAATATTATTGTAAAATGAAGAAACATTGCCCAGATGCCATAAGCGCCCAATCAAATAATATCCGTAAATCAATAAAGAGCATCAGTACAGCAACAGGTGATCGTATATTATAGCACAGGTGAAATTCACCAGACCCCAAGTAAAGTACCCCCCGACTTATTCCGCAAACGACTCACAGTCAAAACTCCATGCAGAAAAGGAAGCATGTATATAAATAACGCGAGAGCGAGAGAAAGAAAGGTATATATCCTGGAAATTAGGCGCGCCAGCAGACGGTCATTAAGAAGCGATATTTTTTCTTCAGACTACTGGCACATATATATACACACATCAGCAACGAAGGGTCCGAGCGCGTAAATTATAATATGAATCGCTCGCGGAGGAAACGACGACTTAATGGACGTCGCGAGAGATATCCCCGCATGTGTGCGGGCCTATTATAACGTGCGCATTATCGGACACTGGTATCGCGTGTGTGTGTTATATATGTGTCCCTTTGTAATTGCTGCGGACGCGAAATTGTATAGTCTTGTTTTCGCGATGGGCTTTGTTGGTAATTTGATTGGTTATTGGAATTCTCCGATTGGGTAATATGGGAATAAACGGGGAAAGTGCGGGGCTTAGCCCGAATTCTCGAAATTAATCATCGAAGGTTGCGATATAACGAGAGTGATAATTCGAGGGTAATTTAATTTTTTAACGATCGATAAAAGGGATATAGGAATTCGGAGTGTTAACTGCTGCTAATGTTTTCATAGTAATAATAAAGGATAAAATTACACGGTATACACAGATAATAAGAAAGAAAAGCGTTTGAAAATTGCGTATTATCGCCGTTATCAAAGAAATTGGGCGGCAATAATAGACGGCAATTCACGGAAAAGTCTGTATATAACTGAATAAATTAAACACTATAGCGATACACCGGCGCGGCAGGAAAAAAAGACTACAAAATTCCATTGCGCTATTCAAGAATGCCTGTACAGCAGCGCGGATAACGACTGTTTGAAATCCAGCTGTGGAGTATACTGCGGCGTTTCAGAAAAGAAAAAAAAAGATTTCGAAATTCCTCCAAGAAGCGTATTAATTTTCACTTATTTCCCAGCGGACTATGTCGGCGTCGCAATTAGGCGGCCTATAACGACCGGAGCATTATCTGCCTCCGAATCGTAAATAGTTTCTCTCTCTACTTCGTAAAGGTGGCTTTCTATATGGCTCGCCGATGACAATGCTTCGATTTCACCGTATACATATTACACACAGCTTGGCCAACTTTGACTCGTGTGATCCACTCTCGGACGAGTAAAGTGCATGAATGAGAGTGGTATTTTTTGAAAGCGAGATTCCTTTCATCGAAATATTCAACACGCGGTATTTAAACAATATTTGCTTTTGGTAAGATAAAAAAAGCGTCGGAGTCTGGATCGTAATAATAAGAATCCAAAAACAACAACAGCCAACGAAAAGAGAGTTCGATCGAGGGAGTTCCACCAGTTTTTTTTTTTTCAATCAATCCGGCCAATTACACCTGCGCCCGCGCGCCGCTTTTGCAATTCGCTCCTTTTCGCCGAGCACTTATTAGCGCACTTTTATCGTTCGCCGCCGAGATTCTTCTTATGCTGTTGGCGCCTTTTTCTCGTATACACGAGCGTGCGCGGACTGCATGTGTTATAAGTTTTGCAAATATCCATGTGTCTGATGGCTTTTTACGCGAAGACACTTTTTACTTCGATGACGCTGCAGCAGCTCACTCGCGGAGAGATACACACAGAGGCTGAATAAGAAAGTGGCTGTAAATGTATTATTTTGTTTTTCTCTGTCTTTTGCAACAAAAAAAATGTTACGAAAATAATAAAAACGATATTATTGTATATTTCCAAGTTTGTGGGAACACACTGCGGCACTTGGTACATTATACCGGTCGTTTTAAAAAATAAGCATATCAGCAAAAAGTATAAAATGCCTGCAAGCGTGCATTTTTCGGCCCAAATAATTGCGTACACACGTACATATACCCACCGGCTAAATGTATGCGACAGTAGATATAAACCGTGTGATCTACTTGAACTGCGAAAAACCATAGCGACGAGGGCGAGTGGTGAAGAAAAAAAATTCTTTGCAGAAACGACGCACTTAGCGAGCTCGTGTCAAAGGCAATATAATCAGCGCATGTATACAACACACCGTCGTATACGATTAGCATAAGTCGCGCATTGAGAGGAGAGGTGAATATATATATACCGGAGATAAAAGCTGCGAAATAATGGTAATAAGTCATCGAACTACTGTGGGAATGTCAGGAATCCATAGACCGCGCAAATAATGAAATGCACAAACGTAGTTTATGGGCTGCGCGCGCGGCGTTATAAACTTTCCGCGCCGCGTGTGTATATATATATAGGAGTCGGGCGCAGAGCGACAGAGAGGAAAATACAGCGTGAAAAACGTTGACGGGCATTTGAGCGGTTCATTACTTGGACGTATTTTAGCGTTTCTTTGTGCTCGGAAAATTTTAGGAGGATAAATTGGTGTTTGTAAGTCCCTGGCTAATTATAGAGTCTGAGAGAGAGAGAGAGAGGATGGCGAATAAGAAAAATTTATGTTTACTGCGTCATGTAGGCTATACAGTATGTGGTAGCTCTCGTATGGAGCGTATTATAAAAATTTCTTAATGTGTGTAAATAATGTGTGGTAATGTACGGCTTGTTTATAGTGTGGAGATGCTTTATTAAACTCTGTATTTTGCTAAGTATATTTAAGTATAATAACTGCGACGTGCAATTTTAAAATATAATGCATTGTTATTATTAACACCCGTATATACGCATATTATACTGAGTTATCGTATAATAGCCGATAAATTACGTGCAAACTATATACTAAAGTGTATCCGAACTATTTAAATCTCAAATTTCGTCCAGAATAAGGACTGTTTCCCTAGTTTCTCCATCAAACCTCCTGAGCGCTGCACAAACACGTCTAAATTCGGAATATATATTCTCTATAAGTAAAATTACAGGTTGCACATATATACCCCGGGCTTAGAGCTGAGAAAAAGCGAGAGGAGCGATGAAATAGAGTCGGAGGTAAACCTCGGTGCACTAAAGTTTTACGGCGTTTTCGCGCCTGTGTTATTAGCGCGTATATATATAGCCGCCGCGACTTTTGCCATACACAGCCGTCCGATATGATATTATAATACGGTGACCCGCACGACTGATCTTACATCCCGCATATACGCATATTAAATGCTCGTATATATAAAAAAGAGAGAGAGAGAGAGAGACAGAGCCGTTATATACATCGGAGAGGACGAGTGTCTCCTGCTGGCCAGGAAGCGGGAGAGAAAGAAAAAGAAAAGCAACTCGCCGACGCCGCAAAAATAGTCGACCACTTAAGCGGCATTTCATCCGCGGCTCATTAGCGGACTCTCTTGGTTCTTGTCTTTTGATACGCGCACGCGTCTCTCTCTCTCTCTCTCTCTCTATATGTGTGTGTGTGGAGTCCGTGTTCGCGCGATTCTCCTGCCCCGTGTTTCGCTCCCTCTCATTTACCTTATCTATCTTTCTCTCTTTCTCTTTCTCTCGTGGCCGGTTTCGTTTTTTCCCTTTTCTACGTGTTTTTGCGCCCTTTTTTACGACGCTTACATTCTTCCTTATTATCTCTCTCTTTCGTTTCCTGCGTGTGTGTGTGTATGTGTACTCTTTCTTTTTTCGATTCTTTGGATTTCGTACTCTTTAACTTCATTACGTTGACTTCTTATACGCTTGTTTTTCTCCGGATTTCGCTTCTGCAGTGATTTAGAAGGGCTTCGCGAACGAAATCGGTTATCAAATTTTTTGAAATAAAATATTCCTTTTATTTTGTTCTCTCGATCGTATAAAAATGTTGATAAGATTGTATTCATGAAAACGAATGCTAAAGAGGGCAACATTCGTGTGGCACACAGAGCAATACTACGTCACAGGTGAAAGGATATTGACGAAATTGTGAGAAACTCGTGTTAAGCACTTATCGAACTTTTGTCTTTCGAGAACGAGAAATTTTAAGTGCTTGACTATAAACTACACTAGATTATCCATCGTTTTATGAGCGAATCATTTGTTTTTCCTGCAGCCGCACAATTACGTCAATAAAATTCAGCTACTTATATACCATTTTGTATAATTAAATTGCGATTGAGTCAACGTTCCTCCACACAGCTCTGGCTTAATTAAAAAAATCGATGCATTGTAATTTTCATTATGAAAATTCCTTGCTTGCTTTTTTTTTAACTTGAATATTGCACAATCGGTGTGAATATACCGATATCGAGAAATTCCTTTCGATCAGACGTACGATTCAATAAGACTCTCTTGTGTAAAAAAAAGAGCTTAAAGATAATGAGAAATGCTAAGTATCGCTGAACACTCCCTCAGCCATACATTATTATATTATGTGTATTTATAATTGATTTTTCAGAATTCCTGTAACAAAATCCGCAAAAATCATCATCGACGCGACAACGAGCATAAATAACATCCCGACGCAACAAAGTTGTCTTATAGCGAATACAGTTAAACATTCAAATGCGCACGTGAAACCCGATACGCGAACTTATCCGCGTACACCTATAAGCTCGCGCGTAAGCGCCGATAAACGCGACGACACAGTTTGCGCTTATTAGACGCGATGATACGCGATCGTTGCCTTTCGTCGAGGAGAAAAAAAATGGAAAATGTGAGCTGCTACTCTTCGACTTGATCGTCTTGAAGACGTGACGAGCATGACGTAAACCGAATCTCTTGGTATTACGGTTGAATTTATGAATCAAGCGGCGTTGATTTTTTTTTTTTTTTTTCGTTGCAGCCGTGTTCTCGATCGTCGACTAATCAGCAAACACGAGTTTAGAGAGAAAATGTTGCAGCGGAAACTTTTAGATTTCTTATTTGGGTCTGAGGTAGACTGAGATTGGACGTGGTTTTATTTATGAATTATGGATGTTTAGATGTAAAATTATAGTCAGCCTATTAGCGGCTCGACGATGCACAGGCTGCTCATTATATCTGGCGTGATTACTTTGATTGAGAAATCAAGAGTTTTGTTTATGAAATGTATAAAGTTGCCTTTTTTAGTGCTCTTACTAAAATGTTATATCTATTTTAATCTATATTTTATTTTTAAGCTAGTCTAAAATATGTATTTTTTGAAAATCTTAAAGTACTCGGATGAATTGAAGATCGATTCTCATCAAGAAAATATATTCTGGATCAAATATATCAATGGCTTTTGTTTCGACACGAAACTTTGTCATATTGTTTGCTAATCCTCGTGTAGTATAAGGCTATATATACATGTAACGAACCAACATGTTGATGAATATCTTGATGGACTTTTAAGATCTTATCTAAATCGGACACATTATTGGGCAGTAAAAAGAAGTGTGTTTTGTACTTCATGTTTAAATTGCAAAATCTTTGAGATATTTAAATTTGTACAACTATTGGCTACGTAATTATTAAATAAAAAAATAGTATTATAATAAATTGAAATGAAATTAGTACTTTATAATTGAATAATAAATGTCATAATAAAAGGCTCAAGCAGTTATAGCATGAGCGACCCAAGCGGGTCTAAAAAGGCTGGTTTAACGTAGGTGATGCACCGCTATATAATGCCTTGTGCTTGCAGATAGTGTTGAGGGATGTATAAAAGCAGTAAGTATGAGCAGAAGCTTAAAATGTTTATTTCAAAAGTTTCATAATACACCACATTTCTGTTATTGTTCATTTCAGAACATTACGAAGTGTCGCAAGACTCCCGCCGAAATAATAACAATGAATAAGTTAGAAGTATTATAAAATGCAAATTCGTAAATACAAAAAAGATCAATATTTTAAACAATTCCGAGAAACGGAATCCAGTAGTTTCCCAAGCGCTCTAATAAGCCAATAAACAATCAGCTTCAGCTTCATTAGGATTGTTCAGCGCATCCATCGATGATCACGATAATACTACGCAGCGTAACATAAACCACACTCATGCAGCTGACAATAGCCGTATACTTACAGCCGCGTAGTGTCGACAATCACCACATCCCATTCACACTTGCGTCGCGCGGAACGGAATCATTGTTCCCGCGGGCCACGTGACGGCAGCTCGATCCTTTTATTATTTTTTTTTTTCTTCTTACTCCTCTTGAAGGAACGATATCCCGATAGAGATCGATCCGCGTTCCTGTGTCTGTGGGGGCAATAATTGTCGGAGTGTTTCGAACACAAATCGTCGATGCGAGAGATACGCCGGACGAGTGTATTGTATAACGGGCTTCGAGGAGAGGAGAAAAGGAGTAGACTGAGATGAAGGATATACAGGAGATGGGCGAAGATATAGGCGAAACGAGATACATTTGGGTTAGGGTTTGACCTTATTTTGCGTGGCTTTCTAGAAGAATGCCTCGTATCAGAGCTGGTTGGCTGATTTTTTTCCATGGCTCTTTTGTGTCGCTTGTGCGGATAATATACCTCGTTTGATTTATTATGGCTATAACTACGGTTCTTGAAGATTCTTTTTTTTTTCAAACCGAACTAAATCCAAAATTTATTTCAGCTGCACGAGATGACCGTATAAACTTCTATATATAAATTTCATTATTCACGTGTATTATTTACGTACACGTGTTACTTTGTTTATTTGGTAAGTAGAAACGAGCTTTTGCTTTACGTGACTAGACGCTGTTTAGTCGATCAATCATTTATCGAGAGACAAGATTTTACATTCCTACTAACAATGTTGTATCGATATTCCGACTGCACGAGCCGACTGTTTTTCTTTCCATCGACTCACATGCACACACATAGCGAAACATACTTTATCAAAGAAACGTGTATACGGCCGGCATGAATCGTCATTTTTCCTTACCACCGAGCGTTCGCTTTTAATTGGTCTCTCTCTCCTCTCTCTCTCTCTCTCTTTCTCTTTCTCTCCGTGGCAAAACTCGAGCTTATGAATGACACAAAAGCCTTGCGAAACTCGTGTAGGTCTGTATGTCGTTCGACCACATCGTCATCGTCCCTCTTTCTATGTCCAGGCAGTAGTTCGAGACAAGCCAGAGAGAGGAAAAAATGAAAAGAAAAAAAGCTGCGAGCTCGCACTATTCGATCGTCTGATCGATGGCTTTCGCGTGGAAATTCTTGGAATATCCGCGAGAGAGAGAGAGATGCTGCAGAGACGCTGAAGCTGCTGGAATAAAAGGATTCAGAGGCGAGGAATTTTAACTGCGCATCGGCCCGATGATCTATCGTGTGCCCCCATAATGCAGTTATGAATATATATATACACTGCAGGTGAGTGTGTTGGTGGGACTTGCGTTATTATATATATATGAAACCTCGTGTGTGTAACGATTAATAGAAGGTTTCTGAGATGTTGAATGGCTGTTTTCGAGGCTTGAAGAGAGTCTGGATACTGATGTGATTGTGTGTTGGATTTTATGTTACTATTTGTTTAGATATAGCTCGAGTTGTGTAATCATTGATTATTCTTTAATAACGAGAGTATAAAATTGTTTCATTCAAGAAACATTTTTATAAAAAAAGTTCTAGAAGTTAACTCATAAATGTACAAGCTGGATATTTATCGGCACAAAAACACACGCACACACAGGATCTATTTAGCAATGCTTATAGTAAAAAGAGCGTGATCTGTATTTAATTTTAACGTGACGCAATTTATTCATCAAAAAAAGTTCAACAATGTAAGTAAATAGTCGTTAGTATAGTAATGGCGATGAATTGAATTAGAGGAAAAACGTTTTGTATAACAAGCTTGTAAAATAAGAGGCTCGATGCACACACGCTTATATATGAATAAGTTGCAGAAAGCGTACACTCGATCTTTATAGCCGGCCATAAATTAGAAATATCTAGCACGAAGAAAAATTAAATGTAATATTAGTCGTTTGTCAGAACGCGCGCGGAGTTCCTCAAGGTGCACCATATTAATCTACATATCCTTATCAGATTACTCATTTCTAAAGTACTGCTACGTTGCAGTATTTTTTTTTTTAATATATAGAGTCTGTGTGCTGCAATGTTTTTGCTTTAAAATTTATCGACTAGTACTAGAGAAAGACATTCGAATTATACAGTTTGAAAATTTGAGAAATCAAAGTGTAAATCACGCGATTTAAATTACGTATATTTTTGAAACACGCGGCTATAATGCTGTGCTGCACATCGAAGGAACTTTCGAAAATTTTATGGCGCAAATGGCCGATGACTCAAAGATTTTATTGTACTATTTCCTGAATAAAGCCTCTAAAATGTATAAAGCCTCTGAAATGGGTTTTGAAAGGATTACGCCGGTGAAACGGGCGAAAAAGGATGTTTATTTACGACACAGATAAGCAGCTGTTTGTAGCATCAGATATATCAATTATCACATCGAAGTAATTATAATTTCCAATATAAAAGTTATACACGAACGAAAGAAAGCAATAACCTTGATCGACTAAAACTATAAAAAACGTACGTTCCTAATCAACCAATAATAAATTAAAATGATGTATGCAGCAGATAATTCAAATCAGACGAAGAATCCAGTCTGCTCACATACGATAATCGAGTATCATCGTCGATTTCGCACAAAAGCCATTGAAAGAGCTCCAAAGATCCATCGTATATATCAAGCACACATCGATACACGTCGCGCATCAATGAAAGAAGAGAAGCCAGAGATGAACCTGCCGCGACAGCAGCAGCAGCACACACCACAGGGCGGGGATCTCTCGAAGCCGGTATATATACAAGTAAACACTCGCATCAGCTCGCATAGATTTTTCCTGAAACCCGTTCCGTGACCTCGTCGACGCGCTAATCCCATACGACTGTCCCATACCTGCCTACGCTCGCCACGTCCTCCTTTTCCTCTGATGTGCGTATACCAGCTCTGTGTATAGTATATCCACGAGAGATGCTCACGGATGCAGAGAAAGAGAAATGAGAGGTGGTGGTATAGGGAGGGGGCCACGCTGTATATATACCAGAGTGGATAATCGATTTGGAGGTTCGCCGTGTGGTCAGGGTCAGAGTGTGGACAATACGTTAGGATTGGGTCACGCCGTCTACTCTGACATCGAATAATGAAACGCATCGCCGGCTTGGTTATTGGATCTCATAAATAATATCTCGATTTCGAATGGACTCTTTCGGTAGATTTATTAGGTCCGAAGCTGGTACCGTAAATTTATTTAGGCATTTACTTATTATATGCATTTTTCAATTCGAACGAATTTGTGACAGGACACAGGTCGACGTAAAAACACGATTTTCCCACAGGAATAAAAACAAAATGAAAAGCAGCAGCTGTCCATTATAAGTGAATTACCACGACCAATCCTAGCCAAACAAATCTCAATCTCATCATAATAATAACCCACGGCATAAGGAAGCACCGCTCGAAAGCTACTAGAAAAACCGAAGCATTAACGCGACCCGACGAGCCCCTTGGCTCATCAACAGGAAACGATCCACGTGCGCTCGTGGAATATACAGGTATATATATATATATATATATATATATAAAAAGCAGAAGCGGTAGTAGAAGAAGAAGAAGAAGTATAGTATAGTGGAGAGAGAGGAGGTGGCTCGCGGCGAAAAAAGACGCCGACAGAGGGATTAGTAATGACAGCAGTTGGCCGCGGGGTCATAATACACGCGGCTGAGTCAGGAAACACACCCTCGGGGTGACTGGGAAACCCTCTGCGCGATTCTTTATCTCGTCGCCGATTCCGCGTTCCGCCGAGTATAAACAGGGATTAATGATCGGTAGTCGTATACGGCTGTGTTTATACTACTGGATATCGCTTGGGACAACGTTAATTAATATCGCGAATGTCTTTTTTTTCTTTTAATAATAATATATAAATGCCGTGTACGAATCGATGAGAAAGTCGATAAAACATGTAGATTCATCGTGTTATAGAGTCGATTAATTTGCATAAGAATAGGGACAAACTTCGTAAGTATATATAGTTTCGAAGTCATTGAACCACTTGGCGCACACTATACTGACGTGTAATCAATTATTTTCGCGATAGAAATATATATATATACATACATACCTAACATAGAAAGTCCGCTAAGCAAACTTTCATCGATAATTGATTCACAGAAGCAGCGAGTTTGCATAATCGGATGATTAATCCTCCCGGAGAATATAAAGATTCTAAAATTAGAACGCGCGCGGACTTATCTCACTTTCGCCCCATTGTACTCGCACATACGCATCGGCAAAATCAATATTATCAATCTGAACCCGATAAAAGCAAAACGAAGCTCTCGTCACCTTCACAGCCCGCAAAAAGGAGAAAGTTTCCCTCCCGCGTAAATAGAACAATAAAATATATATATCGGAGAGCGATATGATCAAGTCGTGTGTGTATGTATGTACCTGCAGCGGCAACGTCGAAGGAAAGCGAACACGCGGTACATCAGAGAACTGGTTCTCCCGGCGTTGCGAGGTTCCGAGAAAAGTTGGGGAGACAGTCGGTCGATCGGGGAGAGAGAGTAGCACGTGCGCGAGGTGGTCCCTCAGATGATGATCGCCGATGATTTTTAAAGGCTTTACGAGAATTTTACGCTCTTACGTAACTCAAGGGAGCAGCGTCCTCGTATAAAAAACCTGTTGCGCTCTCGCGAGCTTTCGATATTATTATATATGGGAATATATACAGTATATACTCGCGTGCGCGTATGTTATATTCAGGATTTTTTAGTGTTTCGGTAATTTTACGAGAGATAAGTGCAGATTTGTTGTAATTTTTTCAATAATATTCCCACCCACAAAACTCACGTCATCCTGGTCGTCGTGCAGGCCATCCTCGGCGTTGTGGTCCTCGAGTACGAAGCTCACGTCGTTGTTGTTACTGGTTAGAGATGGAAGCTTTCGTGGACCAATATCGTCGCCGTCGTTGTCGTCCTGTCTCTTTCGTTTACCACCACCGAGACCTATCGAATGATGATGATGATGATGATGATGCTCGTGTTCCTCCAACATATCGGTGACCATAAGCTCGGACTCGACGCTCGTCGTCGATTTGATGTCTTCCAACGGTGACATCTTCGTTCGCTCGACGTCCGAGTCGAGGATCGATGACATTATAGTATATACAATCTCGAGTATCCGCTGATTTGTCTTTTCAACGAGAAAAATTGTACACAGGCTTTAGTTCGTCCCAATTAAACATCATCATCCGACTCTATCGCAAAGGTCTAGGCACACACACTCGCTGCGAGCATTGAAATCTCCGAGAGTAAAATTTCATCGCCGGTACAGAGTTAAACTTTGTCTCTCGGTGTATGACGACATATTATCGAGGTGACGCATCCCTAAAGCCACGTGCACTGGCTATATGTGTGTTTTGACCAATTTGCGAATCGTTCGGATGCTTCGCTTCGCTTTCGTCACTCTCGAGCGATTAATTAACGTCGGTGTCCCACTGCACTCGAGTGCACATCAGTGTCTATATTCACTCTTTCGATCGAACGAAATAATTCCACTTTACTTTCGCAAAGTCATCAGCAACGACAGCATCGCACGTGTTATCATCGCAAATAATAATTCTTAAAAACTCGTCGAGCAGCACTTCAGACTATATCATCATCATCACAAAATCGGCACTTTCGCACTAATATACAGGAGACGACAGTGTTTACACAGTATACACGCGCGCAAGTTCCTCTCGAGAGGCCAGCGAACTTCCGGCGAAGCCACATCCGATTCTTCGTGACATTGGCCTCGTGTGTGTGTGTGTGTATATAATACCCTCGGGCGAACTCGTGTCCTACCACCACCACCACCACTACAGATCCACGTGATGACTAGATCACGTGGTATAACGCAACTGGCGCACTCTGGATTATTTGGAAAAGCGCGGAAAAGCGCAGGAGAAAGATATCGCTGGAGGCTGAAGATGCTTGAGAGAGAGACAGCCGAGAGCTGCTGGACATGCACCGCGAGCGCACTTCTCCGGAATGGCCTAGAGGCGAAAAGGAGAGAGAGGAGCGGCGAGCCGCGGGAGAAAGAGAAGTCGAGTGGCGCCGCCTGCGGCGGGAGGGGGCAAGGTAGTACTGCTCGATCGCTTTGCAGCCTCTCCCTCTACTTCTCTCTTCGATCTCTTATATGTATCCTCTGATGCATCTTTCGATCTGCTGCAATTTTGTTGGCGCGCGCGCGCGCGCGACTTGTGTGATACGCATCGTTGAGATTTTGTAGGTAAACTAATCGGTATATATAGCTGACTGAAAAATTATCGGATGACCACACTGTCTGTTACTACTGAAATCGCTCGTCGTATATACTTTTACGATTTTGCACAACACTTTGAAACCGCGCAAAAATAAATACGATTCTCACGACTGAGCGCGTCACTCAAAAAAACAACCGCAAGCAGACTGTTAAACGTCGAAGTTAAAACATTCATTAAAAATAATGAGAAAATGGACATTTATCCTTTATTCCTCGTCACTCATATATACATACACATGCGCTCTTCTCTCGGTGGTTATAAGTATCTCTCGACTCCTCGCAATCCCTTTCTCACACAGCGCGCGTGTGAAGAGCAAGTGTCCGGTACCACCTGTCGGCTCTCTCCGCGACTCTCATTCTCTCCACCCACGGAGTTGTATAATATACACACACTGCTCTCTCTCTCCTCTCTCCCTCTTTCCATTCGAATTCCCGCGGACCTAACTGGACTGCGCGCGTCCTTTATCGCTCTCACGACTCGTTTCGTTTGGTCGCGATTCAAGTGCCATCGTTTCCTCTGTACGTATATGGTGCGAGCGTATATTATGAAGGATCGATTATTCTGTCCCTCTATCTCCTCTACTGCTATGCTCTGACTGATTTTGATTCATCTTTTTCCTTTTCCGTGTATATAATGTGGACTCTCTAGATGCAGCAGTTTTTTTCGTGTCTCGAGCTTGTTTACGCGCAGTAGCTCTGGATATTGACGTTAGAATCTGGTGTCGTTTCCTTCTTTTTAAGAAATCGGCGGTAGGAGACCTATTGAGCTGTCGAGTAGGTATACTCGAGGAAAGCGCTCGATTGATGCAATTGTGTACATTGTTGTGATGCTTGAGTTATTTGTGGCTATTGTCGGTGGTATTTGGCGAAAAGAGTGCTGATAGCTACATGATAGTTCAAGCGGACGATAATTTGTATGATGAGAGGATGCGTCAACTGTAAGAGAGAAACTTACAAGGAGAAAGCAGATACTCACCACCCCTACGGAGTGCGAACATGCAGAATCAGCCGTATATAGTAGCGCCAAGCCATTAAGACTCGGACACTTAAAAAGGAATACGGGAAAAACATAGAATCAACAGGAACATAAGCTACAAATTTTACATATATTTACCTGTATGCGTTTTACTGATGATAATAATGTCAGTTTGCATCTTCTTTTCCATCAAATATTATTACAGCATTTATAATTATTATTATTTCTAACAGACCGAGACGTTGTAAATACTCGATCCATACACACAGCGCTGTTCCTTCTACTTCCTGTGTTTATTCCATATTCATTTTCAATTGCAGTTTGAGCCTTTATAGTAGACAGGGTGACCAGATATGTCGCCAGCTACTAAGATTATTTTACTAAAATCATCTAAAAATAATAATTATATTAAATTACCACATTACTTTATCAAATATTCTAGCAAAAGAAGCAAGTAACCGACACAACATTTGGCGAAAAATC